>CM076576.1:167770538-168026727 GCA_034641835.2 Pinus albicaulis
ACCATCTATGAATGATAGTGGTACGATATGATGATATTGTTTATAGTCCTTTTCCTTTCACTTTAGAAGGTAGAGCAACATAAACATGGTATCATATTTTTCATGTTAATTCAATCCATGGTTGGAGGGATTTTAAGAAATCATTTTTGGAGAAATTTTTTGATGATAAGACTCTGCCATGTTATTAAAAGAGTTTGGAAATATCAAGATGGGGGAAAAGGAGAAAGTCAAATATTTGAATCAAAATTTCAATTGTATATTGAACAAGTTCCCCCTAAACATGTAACATTACGATTCTATCAATATAGATTATTATACAATTTCCTTTCCAACAAACATTCATTTTTTTGTTAAGAGAGCTACAAAGGAGACACTCTGGATTTAAAATTTGCGAATCAATTTTCATGGAGAAATATTTGCGTGTCATTCAAACTATTACTAATGATCATGAAACTAAAGACTCCAAGTATATTGTCAAGAAGTATTAACCTTCTTCACATAAGCATAAATAAAAGGATTTTTTTTATATTGAAAGTTCGAAGAAATCTTTAAATTCAATCACTAATGAAGTTTAAAAATTAAAGAGATGTTCAAGCGAGGATTCTACGTGTAGCAAGCCCCATAAGTATTTCTTATTCGAAAAGGAATAAAAATAATCAACTAGCTAACTATTCCCATAGCTCAAATTTTGTGTTTAATATTAAAATTATAGGCATGGATAACTATTTTCCTTTCATCAGAATGCGCATTCGGGGAAAACTTTCCCACGATGGAACCACAACATGAATTCTTTGGCATCCCATATTATTGATACTTGATTAGTAAGTGAGCGTAGGCTCAAACATACGGAAAAAAACAAATTCACCTACAAAGCAGCTTGAGGACGATACGAGAATCGAAATTTAGTTAATACCTTTGATTTCATTCTTAATAATGACGATAAATGTTTTGAATAACCACCTCAAAGTGTGTGTGTGGGCGGTTTAGAAACAAATTGATCATTATAGTTTGAGGAGAAATGTATCGTTTATGAACAGAAGTGGTGAGACAAGAAATGAAAAAAAATTGTTAAAGAGGATCTCACCACTGACCAATCCTTCTTAGAATGCGCAAAACACGTCCGAAAATGTTGATGCTTCTAAGAACACTTCCACTAGTAACAAAAATAAGTATATCACTGCGGGAAGTTTCAAAAAAAGCTACACCCTCCAAACACATATGACACTACCTTCTAAAAATGAAACCATTGGTTATAATATCTTTGAAGACTTGAAAAGAGTTCATGCCAACATTTCCATCTTTGAGCTCACAAATATATCAAGCCAAATAATAATAACCATCCATCTTAGCTTCCATGCCTTTCTTCAAAACAAATAAGATAGGCCAATAATAACCAACCCTCATTACTTTATGTGTAATTGTATTTCCCGCATAATGTCCACCTACCCAGTCCATCCCTGAAAAATATCTTAATACCTTCTCCTTATTTGTTATGAACCATCCATCTTATCTTCCATGCCTTTCTTAAAAAACTTCCATTTAATTTTTGGTCGCTCTTTGCGAGAGTGAAATTTGGTGCACGTGCTCTCGTAATTTTGATATATCATGTTGCACTTCTTCCTCTTCATGAGTCATAGTAGAGTTTTTTTGAGGACTTAATGGGTGTTAAATTATTTTTTAGGGGGAATTTTAGAACCTAGTACTAATATCTATGCTTAAATATTCCCTTGGAATCACTTCAAACCGATTTTTCAAACAAGACTTGTACGATTCAAAGAAAAAAAATACATACATTTTTCTTGATTTTGAGGAGCTCGATATTGAAAGCGATGTATCTCCGTAATTTCGCATCCCCGATATTTTATATTTGGTCCTCTAGTATCCCTCGCAATTTCTTTCCAATGCCATAAGTCCGACTCGATTTGGATTCTTCAAGGCAAAGTTATGTCCAATCTACCACAATGGCCTAATTATGGAGTGGTTCGAGTAGAATGAACTTGTAAGGCGTGCCATGTGTCACTATATTCTCCTTCAACTATGAAATTGATATATAGGAAACTAAAGTCGTGTACTTTTGGCTACCTTTTATAGAATTCCAAACTCGATGCTCAAAGAGAGGGTTATGAAGATTTTCCAAAGGTCACCTCTTTTAGATGAAATTCGAGAGCTACTAAAACCCTAACTTCCATGACATCATATCTCCGAAAAATATCGCTGAACCAAGATGCGAAATGTTTACACGAAGTTTCTTTGAGATTTCTTCGAAAAGTAGGGTTTTCTTTTTAGCATCAAAACCATTGTAGAAAATAATTTATAGTGAAAATTCCACGATGACCTCGTTTGAAGCAAACAGAAACCCCTAGAATCTTAAGCTCTAAAACCAAATGTTATGAAACTAGCTCCAAAAAATATAAGAAAAGAGAGATCAATGCCTTATAAATAAGCCACTTTCGAGGGGGAATCCTCCTTTACATTACATAAATGAAAAAATTCTTGGATGATTCTATTATCACCCTAGTAATTTCTTAAGTTGTGGGATTTGAGTTTTTAGTCAAAGAACACTAGGGGTGACTTTCCCACAAACCTACTTCAAATCTAGGATCTAGACTTCCTAGAATTCGAGAGGGGCTCTCTCTTTAAGGTTTATCTTTGTTTCGATTTATGTTTTAAGGCTAGTTATGATAGAACAATCGGTTTTTAAAGGTTTTGGTGGGTAAAAATCACTTAGGATTAAACTAGAGAGAGATCTACTTGTCCATTGGGCTATGGAGTTTAAATCTAGATGGCAATACTATAAGGCAAGGCCAAAGGGGTAAAAATGTATTCAAAGTGAAGGGAGATAACCCTCAAAGACTTGGGGAAAGGTTTTTGATGAAATGGTATGATTGGGATAAAGGGCAATGAAGGATCCTTTGATCCAGTAAAATGGAAGAAGGAGGCAGGGGTCAGACAAAGGGGTAGGAGCAATAAAGAATTCCTAACACGAAATCGACAGTAGAAAACATTTAAATGGTAACTTAGTTAAAAACAGGGGAGAAAAGGTTAGTCCCGTAGTAATATTCCTAGTCACATTAAAATAGATCAAACACATAATGAATTGCATGAAACTCGGAAAAGAAACAATGACAAGAAGAGAAGTACTTCACTCTTCAAATTATTGCAAGAATCCCGAATTATGATGCCACTTTAGCTTTGTCCGATCTTGCTACTTTGAATTCAACACATGAGAGCCTCCAATGTATCAAAGGAAAATTCTATAGATAATCTTAGCAATTTTATTCCACACTTAACACTTCTAATATAGAAGTATTTATACGAAATGTTGTTTACAAATATCCTAGAGAATGTAGGAATATATTTAGGAAATATAAAATATATTTAAAAAATAAGAGGGACATCTCTGCTTAACAAATCGCTAAAGTCGTCCTCTTATCCAAAATATATAGAACTAATTTATCTAATCAAGTAGCTTTGAATGATTTGTTGTCCGCTGCTTCTGTCATAGAAAATATATTTGTTTAAGTTGCCTTGGCTAACACACTTTCCTCTCGATACTCTTTAACATTGCTTCTTTAAACAACGATACACTTTGGCTGATCTTTCACTCTTTTACCGTCGTGAAAAATATTTCTTTTGGCGATAAAAATCAACAGATCGTCTCTTTTATTTCATTTATCTGTTTGACTATTTTTAGTGCATTTTTCTTCACTATTTTACCTTTTCACTATGACATTAAATCTATGAATGCCTCACTTACTTGTTCTTCATCGTGAATTTTTTACATTATTCGACTTTCTAAAATTCTCATCCGCATCTATGTATTTAGCAAAATTGGGCTTAAACACAAAAAGATGTTTGATCTCATGTTGAAGAAAGAATAAATCTTTAGAGTGTTGGAGGAGGACTTTACTTGTAGGAGTGCCTTGTGGCAATGGTTTACTTACTTGCTCCTTGGCAAATTCTCTAATTTTGTTATCATAATCTTTTTGGGGCATTAATTTCTCATTAAAGACATGAATATCTTGTAGACCCTTCTTTCTCAAGTTTGTATACTTCACCATAAACCTTGTTATGGCAATATTCATTGCTTCACACTTCTCTTCTAGGTAGTTCATCAAATTTTTTCTTTGTTACTACCTTTTAATCTACAAAATGGTCTCTTTTCTATCCGAGTATCTATAACTCTTCCAACTCTACTTTGTTTTTTCTTTGCTTGTTGAAAAGTGATGAGTTTTAAAGCCTCGAGTGGCTTCTCGCTAACTCATCCTTAGTTTTCACGAATCTCGCTTGTCGCTAACGATAGAGTCTCTCTCGCTCATAGATGACCTAACTTGAAGGCCATTGAGAATGTACGGCTTCAATAATATTTTTCCATAAATTATTCTTGACAAATGCAATTTGTTCGATTGAACATTAGCTCTTTCTACAATCCCTTAATTTTCGCTCCATGTCTAATTGCTTTCGCTCTCATGGGTTTTAGCATTTATTTGAGCTAACTTATTTGTGGATTCAAAATTTTCAATCATTTTCTTTAGGCTATTGATTTCATTATTTTTCAAGGACATTTCCTCCATAGCCTTTGCAATATGACTCTGCTCCATCCGTTTGTTGTACCCGTGTTGTTGAAGAATATGCGGCTAATGTAGTAGCCGAATGCACCGACACCTCGCGATTGCCAATGGCTCATTAGGTGCTAAATTTTTCTCCCAAACTAGAAATCACAATTGTGGTAATTACTTTGGTATAGCTCGTAGGAGTAATTAGAGCATCGCTTCCTTCTGATCTCTTTCACAGTTCCTCTCCTAACGAAGTTCATCCATTTGAGTCTCCATTTCTTTAATGCGAGCGAGTAGTTTGAGGATCAACCGCATCATCTCTTATTTTTCCGTTTGATCCCGAAGCATTTCTTTAGTGCTCGTGGGTGCTCACTTTGAGGAAGCTTAAGTCTGTTTCTCAAAGTTGCAATATCTTCATTATTTTTCTTAATCAACAATTCAAATTTCGCATGCACATTTGAGGGATCATATCCCACCCGTAAAATCAAATCCTCTAAGGCTTTAATCCTTTGGTATTTAGCATACAAGAGCCTTTTTCCGGCCTTCATTTGATCCCTGCATGTTGATCAAATGGTATTCGAAACTTAGTAGCACTCATAGCCTTTGTTACCACGCGTTGAATATAACATTTCGGTAGCTATGTCTCATGGAATTCTATTTGGTCTAGCTCATGCATTTTTTCGAGCATCTACTTCAAACTCAACCTTTTTATAGTCTCTGCCATTGTCTTAGGTGTTGAAGTAGTTGGCTGCGTAGAAAGACATAATAATTTTGTTTATGGAATATTCAAAGGTTGTTAGTAGCCTATTCTAATTCCCCTAGGTTTTTGTTTAAGAAACTAAGAGTAAATTTTAGACTTGATTTCTTCATTCTTTTGCTTGATTTGCTTCGTGCTTTTCTTTGATATCTAAGTCATTTTTCCTCCACTGTGTGCGAGGAAGAAGCTTCCATATTTTGGGGTTTTTCAATCATCCGAGTATCTTTTCCTTTATCTCGTTGTTTGTTCCTTTTTCAATCTCTTGCTAGAGTCTCATTAACTATCACTTGTGGCTTCATCATTGTTTAACTTAGGCTCATTTTTATCCTCAACATCAATTACCTTTTCTTTCCCTATGGAACTGAATTTGAGCCTTTTATTGTAAATCAACTTGAATTTTGTATCTATGGTGGTCTCAGCTTTGTATAAGTTCCTTCATCTCTCGTCTCTTTTTGTTGAAGTTTTTAGGCTATTTTGCAACTACACATAGCTTGTGTAGTATCCATTTTTATCTGCTGGATATGCATTGATGATCGTATCTCATCAATGTGTTTTCCACCATTTTGTTTGATTTCCAAACTTCTCAATTTACGGCTTAGGTTCATGCTATAAATGGTGTAAGTTTACATCTAACCCTTAAATCACTCAAGATCCCTTGAGGATCATAGTTCCATGGAAAGCTCTCCCCGAAATTTGAATCCTGCTAGTATCTTAGTTATTTCCTTTTTCGCTTCTCATTATTTATGATGAAAGGCCCAACTTGATTTTTAAGCTTGAATTGGGTCTTTTTTCCCCGAGCATAAGAAGTTGATGGAGTCATAATTTAGAATTTGCCTTAAGTATTCCAATGCAAAAAATCTCATGCACATGTATTTTGGAAACTTATAAGGTAATAATTTTGAGCCAAAAATTCTTATCTCCGTGTGTTTTTTCATAAAGAAACTAGTCTCCCATCTTATTTTCTTATGATAAATGCAATATTCTTTTCATGTATTCATTTACTCTGAGGCTACTCTTCTCTATACAATATATTCATTGTCGACAGAGGAATAGGTCTCGAAAAATCTCGTGTATCTGAACTCATTGTCTTCTTTCCTAAGCAAAGAAGTCCAAAATATAATGGACGCAGGTCGGCCCTCTAAGTCCATTTTTTGCGATGAAATTGGAAAATTGTCAACTTGGAAGAAAAAGAAACATATGAAACAAGTTTGATGAGTACCTAAAAAACCCTTCAGGTGGGTAGTTTGGTCGATTGGTGATGAATGCTATCAGCTATAAACTGCATAATAAAAAATGAGTGTACAGAGGTTGACCTAGAGATAAAGTGGATAGAAAGCCAAGAATGGATTCATCGGTGAATCCATCCGTGAAATATCCCGATATAAAAGATAACATGGAAATAATATGCCTTGACCCTTCGGAAATTTGGCGCTGAATAAGGAGGTTTCAACTTAGGGATGTCAACATGGGAAGGCGCAAAGTCCCGAAATATCATAAAATTCTCTTTGGGAAATCCAGGCTTAAGTACATGATCTGAGTTAAATATTCAATAGAAAGGGGGACTAAATGAGGATCATATGGTAATTGCGCATTTGATTAATGGATTCTTCGCGTGATTGTAAAAAGGACCTCTCGTACGCATTAAAAAATAGCCCTTTGGTCCGGTTCATAATGATTTTGACACGATCTAACAAGGTCCTGGCCGTAGTGGGTCAATGGCACTACATATTTGGGCGAGATGAGTTTCCCAAATAGGTATTTCATCTTTATCAAGGTATTTATCAAAGCACTAATTGTGTATTTCCAATAGAATACATTCTACCACGTGGTCAACAATCTTGTAATCCATATCGGTTAATGGAAGGGTTTCTGCCAATAGGTACTCGGTGGATGAAGTGGAATTACAGACTCAATGGTTTTAGCGAGTAAGTGCGAGTATATTTGATGGGATTTGATGCTTCGCATTTGGGAGGCTTGGATCCACCCAGGTGTAATAGGCTTAGAACCCCCGACTTTGGTTATCATTTGTTTCTTAGTCATTTTTGAATAACTAATGCAAGCTTAAACTATTTGCAAGAGTTGTTTTCTTTAGACGGAGGATAAATTTAGCAATTTATAGGCAAAAGATAGTCTTGGTAGGTTCTTATTGCTCAATTAGGTATACTGGGATATGCAAAGATCAGGTTTAAGACGTAAAACGAGGTTTCTCTCGAATTACTTGAATTGAAAAATGAATCTTTGAGATATCTATGGGCTTTAAACTCCTTCTCGTTCTTTGAAATTGATTTTACGCGGATACAATTTAGGAAAGCTGGCTTTCGTGAAAGGGTGAACACGGTCTTTTCTAGGAAAAATCGGCAGGGGTTTGGCCTTTGTTTTGGGCGTGTTTGGGAAAATTATACGATATATTTTTCTCATTCGAGATTTTGCTTTACTTATGGATGTTGTTAACTTTAAATTTGTAGGCCTCAGTATGTCAAAAAATACCTCAAAATGGTAGGTATTTGATCATGGAAGGGTTCTAAGATGTTTTGCGCTTGATTTTGAGCTCTGCGGTCCAACTTGGCTGGAGGAGAAAATGTCTTTTCTAGTCTTCAAATAGGGAAATGCGTGTGATTGATTTGGGTTTTGATTTGGAAATTTATCAGCAAGGGCTTCAATCGATACGGACGGCTTTCTTTATACGGTCGGAATGCCCAAATAACATTAATAAATAACATAAAAAAAGGTTTTAACTTTGATATGAATATTTAACAACGTATTAAATGCGGGTCAAGTCTCTTTGGCTGGAGCGGTTTTTTGATTTTCAAAAATGTAAAACATTCAACGCTTTTTCACGTAGATCTCGGTGGTAAGTTGATTTTGCCCGAAACGAACGCGATCAAATGGGGTTGTGAAAACCACCCATTTCGCGTCCATTTGGGTACAAACTGCGAGCAAACAATCATGTTGTGAGCGTGATATGGATTATGCGTCGTTGGATCATCGGGAAGGGAGCGAATGGCTAAGATTTGATGGGAAGGTGCGGTCGAAAGTTAGTGTGGGACCAGGGTACTTGAATGATATGCACCTTTGGTCAATTGATATACTAAACCTTTGTATTATATGTATTTATATCCAAAGTTTTGATATATAAGCACAATGGGTTACGTATAAGACGAGACTCGCGTACAAGGGATAATATATGGTTCAAAGGGGTTAAAGGTGGTATATATATATATATAAAAGGAATTGATATATATATATATATATATATATATATATATATATATATATATATATATATATATATATATATATATATATATACAAGGGTTTATTGGAAGGTGAGGGATGCGTCGTGAGGCGGGGCTATATTATCTTGGGTTAATGTTATATAAAATGTGAAGTTTTATAATGCTGGGAAAAGGGAAAAGGATTAAGTTAGTGCGGGAAATTATAGCAAATGTATTTACAAAGGTGCGCGTGCATTCCAATACTTAGGATAAAATGTAATGGATAGTGTAATGCTTTCACGTGTTTAAAATACATAGGATACGTATAAAAAATCCTTTTGCGATATTTTATTTTAATTATATAGTTTTAGACTTTTGGAGGGGTCTATAACCATAGTGGGTGGGGTATTTGATTAAGGTTAGTTTTAGACCAAAGGGGGTATAATTTGGGATTTTAATTCACCATGTGCATATTAACTTTGGTCTAAGAACTATATAATAGTGGGTTTTAGGGGGTTATTTAGCATAAAGGGAATTATATAGGTAGGATCAGGTAATTTCCGGGATTTAATAGCATAAGTTAGAAATTAATATGAAAAGGGGAAAGGAACGCACAAAAATACACTTATATGACTAAGTAAAGTGAAAATTTTTAAAGCAAAGCTTATTATTTCATAAATTCACCACTTTTACTCAAGATAGAGTATTTCTTGAGGGTTTGTATGCTTTATGAATGAAGGGAGTTAATTAAATGGGCTTTTATGTATCATTGAGTAAAAAAGGATTTGTTACTTATGAAAATTATTTAAATGTATGAATGATGAATGAATATTGGTGAAGGGGAGTTTATCATAAGAATTCAACATTTTCCACAATCTAGTCATTGAGCCTCGGGTCCGGTCCCAACAAAAGTCAGAGAAATGCTCTAAGCCTCTTTGACTAGAAGTATATAATACTGAATACCTACAAGTGGAGGGAAATTAGAGTTTTTTTTCTGGTGAAGAACATTGACATGATTTTTCCCTCTTATTTTTACCTACCCAACATTACTCTAACATTTTTTCTTCTTTTTATCAGGTGCATTTAGGATTGCTACCTTGAAACATTTTATTCTTTTTGAAAGCATAAAAATTATCTAATTGTACCTTATTTCATCTGAGGGCTCAGATTAAACTGATGAGCTCCTCATTATTCTCTATCTGTCGAATGATTAGTTAGGATTAAACTGTCTAACTAATCTTTATTCACTATCTAAAACATGGAAATTGAAAACATGAAAAGTCAAATTTAAACATTTTAACTCATCATGGATTATGCCATTTATTAACACTCTACCATAATCATTTAGAAAAAGTAAAAAAGGAGTGGCATTTGGACTTGCACACTTTCATGTTTTATTTTCATATTTTTCTTTTGGGGTTTATATTTTTTTAAGTTCTTTGATCTTTATTTTAGGACTTCTACCCTCTTTTTGATTTTCTATTTTTTATTTATTTTTTTACAAAATATGGGAAAACAACTTGCAGAAAGCAAGGTATGTACATATTTTACAAGACTATCATAAGTCAATTCCAAATTATGAATCCTATACCTGTAGGACCCTAACAACGGCTTCACATGGGGATGGCATTTCCTGGTGAAATGTCAAGAACTCTAAGACTAGTAGCCTTCAATTTTGACCTTGATGATCCAGTAATTATCTTTTTTTTTTTGCGAACACTCATATTTATGACATTTTACTCTTCAAAGCTTAGATCCTTCTCTCTGGGCTTCAACTTTGGAAAGAAAATATCCAATCCAATCTAAACTTCAATGAATATTTACAATGATGTAAAAAGTAACTGGGACTAACTATTGGTTAACTTAGAAGAATAGTAGTGTCTGAGCATTCTACCATTAACTATTTCTTCTTGAATATATGTTCCACCCAAATCATTGATGAAGAAAGCATTGTTACCCCTATATCCATAAATTACATATGGTCCTTTCCATAGAAAGTCAAACTTTCCATGCTTGCCTTTTTCTTCTCTCTTGGAATACCACTTTAACACTTGATCTCCAATGAAAAAGCCATTTTATTTACTTCTTTTGTCGAAAATTTTCTTGATTTTATCTTCAATGACTTGATATTTTTCATAGACTTCTTCCCTTGTTTTTTGTAGATGTATAGTCTGATTTATCCTCCTTTGTATATCATTTAACTCCACTTGTGATTCTTGAATGATCTTCATTACTAGAACACCTAAATATGATGGGAAAACTACATCCATCCCATATACATTTTGGTAAGGATAAGTTCCAATTGACTTTTTGGTAGTAAGTCTATCTGCCCATAAGGCATAGACTAACTTTTTATTCCCAGTTTTCTTCTTGTCTTCAAGTAGTTTTTGAATGATATTCACAAGGCTTTTATTTTAAGATTCAGCTAGGCCATTACCCTGAGGGTAATAAGCAGTAGAGTGGCCTAGGGTAATATGGTACTTGTGATAGAAGGCAATCATTTTCTTAGATTTAAATGATGTTGCATTATCAGTAATTATTTTCTATGGGCATCCAAATCTAGATAAAAGGATGTTTTCTATGAAAGAGATAATGTCTAAGTCAATGGCTTTTCTGGTAGGAATGGCTTCAATCCACTTAGTGAAGTAATCTGTGGTAGTCAAAATCCACTTGTTTTGGCCAAAGGATGGAGGGTGAATTTCTCCAATGAAGTCTAAACCCCATTGTTGAAATGGCATCTCAGTTGAAATTGGCTTCAGGGGTAAAGGTAACAACTTCTTTTTTCCTTCAAAAATTTGACATTTATGACATGAAGTAACAAAATTCTTAACATCAGAAAATAAGGTAGGCCAGTAAAAACTAGCTCTAAGAGTCTTATCTACAGTACTTTTCCAATATAAGTGTCTTCCACAGTCACCTGCATGAAATTCTTCAAGAATTTTTTCAGCTTATGATTTTAGTAAACAGTTCAGTAATATCCCACTTTGTTCTTTCCAAAAAAGCACATTATCCAAAATAAAAAATCTCATTTCTTTAAGTTTAATAAATCTGGCTTTAGTCCTTGTTAATCCAAGAGGAGCTTGTAAGTGTGTAAGTACAAAGATAATATCTGAGTACCATGGTGAATCAAGAAAGGCTTCACTGATCAATGGAGTCATCATCTCTTCCTGGTTGTCAACCTGAGCAATAAAATTTATATCTAATTCATTGCAATTGGATTCAACCATCAATCTGGCTAATCCTTGTCCTTTAATGAGTTTAGTTGGTTTAATCTCTATGTCATATTCTAGGATAGTGGCAATCCACTTTCCTCTTCTTCCATCAGGACCATCCTGAGTAAGAATGTCTTTTACTACAGAATTAGGGACATAGGAAATAATGTGGGAGTAAAGAATGTAAACTCTGAAATCTTTTATAGCTTTAACCAAGGCTAAAGCTTGTTTCTCCATTATGTTATATTTCAGAGGTGCATATCTAAGGGTTTTACTGAAAAAGGCTATAGGTTGTTCAAAACCTTGATTGTTCTTCTGCAGTAGAATTGCAGCAATGGTATTTTCTGAGGCAAATGAAAAAAATTATAAAGTCTTTTTTGAAATCTGGACTAATTAAGATTGGTGTTTCAGTTAAAGCTTGTTTAATAGAGTAAAATGATTGTTTTTATTCAACTGTCCATTTTAAAACTGAGTCCTTTTTAAGCATGTTATTCAGTTCTTTGATGATTTATGCTAAGTTAGAAATGAATCTCTTTAAAAAATTAATTTTACCTAAAAATGCTTGTAACTCTTTGATATTTCTAGGTGGATGAATGTTTAGAATGGCCTCTATTCTTGCAGGATCTATCCTAATACCTTCCTTTGAAAGTATGTTTCCTAGTAACTTACCTTCTTCTAGTCCAAAAAGAGTTTTCTTGGGATTTAAAGATATACCAAATTTTCTACATTTAATAAAAACTTGTCTCAAATGATCCAAGTGTTCATTATCTGACTTAGAAAAAACAGTAATATCATCTACATAAATAACCAATAAGTCATGTATTTCCTTAGCAAAGGCTATGTCTTTAGCCCTCTGAAAGGTTGCTCCTGCATTCATCAAACCAAAAGGCATTTTCACATACATGAAAGTGCCCCAAGGAGTGGTAAAATTTGTTTTAGTTTGGTCTTCCTTTTGAACACGAATCTGGTTGTATCCTAAAAACCCATCCAACAAAGATATCTCGGAAGAACCAACTACCTTTTGTAAAATATGATCCATCTTGGGTAAAGGGTAATTATCCTTCAAAGATACTTTATTGAGATTCCTAAAGTCTACACATAATCTGATTTCACCTGTTTTCTTTCTGTACTAAGTTTGAAACCCAATCAGAATATATGATTGGTGCAATGATTTGGGCATCATACATGCGTTTAACTTCCTTTTCTACCAAAGGTAATAAGACAGGATTATTCCTCCACAATTTTTGTTTAAATGGTTTCTGGTCATCTTTTATAGGAATCTTATGCTGAATTATGTTTGTGTCATAAGCTTTGAGATCTTCATAACTCCATGCAAACACATCTTGATATTCCTTTAAAAGTTCAATGTATTTTTCTTTTTCTTGAGGAGGTAAAGATTTTGACAGTTTAATCATTTTTGGCTTTAATTCTGTCCCAATGTTACATTCCTCAATGTCAGACCTGAATGGTTCCATTTTTGGCTTTTTAGGCACATCATTGGAATCAAAAAGGTCCTCCAAAGGAGTTAAAACTTTAGGCAAAAAATCATCTTTAAGATCTAACATGTCAATTTTTTCTTCAATGATTTCCTCTATATCTACTTTCTCTAAGTTATCTATGTCAGATTGAGTAAATAAAGTGGGTTTGTTAAATTTATGTACATCTATGTTATCTATTTCATAATTAAAATCTAAATGTATATTAAAATCTGAATCTATCTTACAATTTTGAAATTCTTCCTCATTACTCAAAAAATGGTAAATCTGTTCATCTTCAGAGAAAATATGCCAGTATTTGACATTGTCTGGGACAATGGGTCCATATTTAACTTCAGCAGTATACCTATGTGTTGGTCGAAAAGGTAAGTTACATGTGCTAGAAAAATTTGCCAAACAATGTGCTTGAATGTTCTATTTTCTAGGTATATTAGCAAACTTACATTCCAATAAATCTTCACATAAATCAGTTGTTGTATCTCTATATCTAGCTAATCTAGGATTATGAACAGAATACTCTGCATTTATTTGTTTTATGACTAATTCCAAATCTTCCATGATTAAAATTCTTTTACCTCCTAAATTTCTGATGATTTGGAGGCCTAAGATAAGTGCCTCGTACTCTGCCATGTTATTAGTACATTTGAAGTTGAGTCTAAAGGCATGTCCTTCTGAATGACCTGTCTCAATATTTGTGATCCATATTCCAGCTCCTACTGCTGATTTCTTCACAAAGCCATCAAATTCTAAATTCCAAAGGGCTTCATGAAAAATATTATCATTATTTGGTTTTGGCTTTATGTCAATTAGTTCAGTTTGGATTTCATTATTATCAGAGTTACATAAAATGAAAGAGTCAAGATCAGTTGGTGTTGAGAAAATGGGGTAATTTATGGATCTTTCTGCACTGCTGACCATGAATTTCATTAAATTTTCCCTATAAAGTTTCTTGGGTTGTCCAAATACTGATATAGTAGCATAGCTCATGTCTAATTGTAGAGATCCTTGCAACTTTGCTCTCCATGAGCGAGAAAGAATACCATACTTTGGTAGGATGTCAGCTACTACAATATCCATAACCATGCTCTTACCAGGGTACTGAACCAAATTTACACATAAGTCTTTAATCAATCCTATGCACTTAACTTTGCTAGAATCAAATGAGAACAAATATTTATAAGGCCTGGTTATTTCTAGATTAAAAGTTTCCATGATGGCTTTTGGCATTAATTTATGGGAAGCTCCTGAATCTAACATAGCATTGTGTAAAATCTGATCGTGAATAGTAAGGCTGATATAGAAAGGAGGGACTGATCCATCTGAATGCTTACCATTTACATCAGGGCCAAAAATCAACTCTGGTTGATCATCATTCAAATTAATGGCATCTTCACCATCATTCATATTCAAAGTCTCAGTAATTGTTGATTTATATAAGTCATTCTTTACCAATTCGGTTAAAGGAATTGGTATTTTTAACTTAGCTATTTCAATATGAATGTTGAATGAGGGTTGAGACTTACTAATCTGAAGTAATTCATCTTTTGTAACTGTTATCTGAGTTGGTTTTTCTTGATTTTCAACAGATGTACTTTTATCTTCAGTTGTTCTAATATTCTATGTCTGAGTTTCTTGACTTTTGTTGTTTTTAATTCTTTTTTCAGGGACGGTTTGTGTGGCAGCAGATGTTCTATTAGAGTTTAAATTTTCAACAACTGTTCTCGTATTATCAGTTTTAGGATTTGCTGATTTAGAATCAACAGGACTCTTTTTAGGAACATGAATTGTTGTTTTTATTGAATTAGAGGCTTTTGTAATATTAGCTTTTGGTGCATATTTGGAAGATTGAGCTACTTCATCAGTAATATCTACAATCTTGGGATTTTTTGGGTTTTTTAGGATTGGAAGGATTGGAATTTTGCTTGTTTTCCCTTGGGAGAATTTGCAAAACTTTTGTTTTTGGGGCTTCTACATTCTTTTTAGTTTGATTGTGGGAATTGTTTTTTGTAGAAGATTCATTATTTTTCTTGTTTCTAAGGTTATACTGACTATGTATTTTTTTAATGGCAAAGTCATAACCCTGTTTATAGTCAAAGGATTCACTGGAGTTTAATTTGATTTGTTGAAGCTCAAATAGTTCCAGATCTTCCTGAGTGAGGAAAATGGTGTTGTTTTCATATATTCTCATTAGATGATTGATGTCATCCTCATCTTCGTCATTATTTTGAGAAATTTCAGCATAGTTATCTTGAAATGGTGGTCTAATGTTTTGGTCTGAAGCAACTTCTTTAGATTTTCCAGGGTTATTGTTTTTTCTGAAATTGGGATTTCTGATCTGAGGTTGATTATCCCATTGAGGTTTTATATCTAAATTATCTAATCTTTCAACCACCCTTTCTAAATTTTTAGCAACAAAATCTAATTTAACATCTGAATTTGAGCTTTCTTCTTTAATTGTAACTCTTCTTTCATTCCTAGGTCTGGATTTCCTAGCTAGAATGTTAATTTCTACACTAACAACATCTAATTGCATCTGTTCTAAGGTTTCAACATCTCTTTCTCTTAATTGATAGGCCATCTCTGTGTCAAATCCATCAGGGAATTTCAGCAAAATAGAGTAAGGTGTAGGTTTAAGAGTTGCAGGATTAGCATTATAAACGATGTTATACCTAGTGCAGTAATCTTATACAAACTTAGTAGGAGATCTTTTCAAAGCATCAAACTTAGATAAAATTTGAAGGGGTTTTTTTTTCTTTCCCATTTATTTAAAAATATTCTATGAAATGCAACTAAATCAACTACACTACCAGCTGCTAAATTTTTGAACCATTTTTTAACTTCTCCTGTCAAACTTTGGGCAAATAACCTCATCTGGACATATGACTCATCAATCTCATAAATTTCATAGTAATCTTTCATTTTAGTTACATTTTGTTGAGCAGTATATTGTGAAAGGCCATCGAACAGTGGTACATTTTTTTGGTAGTCTTGAGGCATAGCATGGAGGTTTTGGGGCAAAACAAAGGGAGCATACCTGAAAGCCATGGCTTGAAGCTTTGCTGAGCTGGGAGGTATAAAAATAATGATAGGGGCAGAGTTGGATATGGTAGTTGATGAATTAACAACTGCAGTTGAAGAGCTGGGAAATGAAGATGGTATATAAATAGAATTGCTAGGAAATAAAGATGTGGTGCTTATAAAATCTGATTGCAAAGTAGTGGATGCAGTGGATTGAGTGGATGAAGGAAATAATATCCTAGGTTGCAAAGGCAACTTAGGAATGAAATGGTCTATAGATGAACTTGCAGAATTATCTATAAATGAAGTTACAACATATAAAGACGAATTTTCTGTCGGTATTATTGTTGTGTGCAATTGAGAAATTGGAGGTTTTATGTAAGACAACAAATGAGGTAATTGAATAGCTTCATTAATATCTTTAATCAATGAAACATTACTTTTTTCAACTGTATTTTGGTATTCAGATTTACTTGACTTTGTTCCTACTGATATATTTTTCTGTTTTGTATTCAAAAATGAAAGGAAAACAAGATTTATAACAATATTTTTCAAATCAGTTTCAGATTTAGTTTTAAACAACAAATATTCGAATTTTATATCAAAATCAATATCATTTACACTCACTAACTCTTTGGGTAAAGAATTGCCTTTTCTTAATGGTACTTCAATTTCTAAATTGACAATTTGTTTTTTCTTTTTTCTAATCTGTTTTGGGTTATCTACTATAACTGTAGGCTTAGGATTCGGGTTAGACATGGTATACTAGGTTTTCCTAGAAGCCAAAATGATTGTTTTGAATACCCACAACCTATAAAAATAATCTTAAAGTAAAAAAATAATTGAAATATCTTCCTTTAAGAATAAATTTAAGATTGGAGATTGGTTAAGTTCCCCAGTATGGTCGCCAATATGTTATCACCCTAGTAATTTCTTAAGTTGTGGGATTTGAGTTTTTAGTCAAAGAACACTAGGGGTAACCACAAACCTACTTCAAATCCTAGGATCTAGCCTTCCTAGAATTCAGAGAGGGCTCTCTCTTTAAGATTTATCTTTGTTTTGATTTATGTTTTTAGGCTAGTTATGATAGAACAATTGGTTTTGTTTTTAAAGGTTTTTGTGGGTAAAAATCACTTAGGATTAAACTAGAGAGAGATCTACTTGTCCATTGGGCGATGGAGTCTAAGTCTAGATAGCAGTATTAGAAGACAAAGCCAAAGGGGTACAAATGTATTCAGGGCAAGGTAGATAACCCTCAGAGATTTGGGGAAAGGTTTTTGATGAAATGGTATGATCCGGATAAAAGGGAAATGAAAGATCCTTTGATCCGGAAAATGGAAGAAGGAGGCAGGGGTCAAACGAGAGTAGGAGCAATGAAGAATTCGTAACACCGAAAATCAACAAAAAACATTTAAATGGTAACTTAGTAAAAAACAGGAAGCAAAATGCTAGTCTTGTAGTAATATTCCTAGTTACACATTAAGATAGATCAAACACATAATGAATTGCATGAAACTCAGAAAAGAAACAATGACAAGAAGAGATGTACTTCACTCTTCAACTTATTGCAAGAATCCTGAATTATGATGCCACTTTAGCTTTGTACAGTCTGCTACTTTGAATTCAACACATGAGAGCCTCCAATGTATCAACAAAAGTCTATAATAATCTTAGCAATTTTATTCCACACTTAACACTTCTAATACAGAAGTATTTATACAAAATGTTGTTTACAAATATCCTAGAGAAATGTAGGAATATCTTTAGGAAATATAAAATATCTTTACAAAATAAGAGGTACAACTACTTAATAAATCAACAATTTTTCCTCTTATCCAAAATATATAGAACAACTTTATCTAACAAGGAGCTTTTTATTGAATAACTGTCTTACTTGCTGGCTGCTTGGAAGATATCTTTATTTGAGTTGTCTTGGCTGACAAACTTTCCTCTGATACTCTTTAACACTGCTTCTTTAAACACTGATACACTTTGACTGATATTTCACTCTTTATTGTTAAAAAATATGTCTTACTGTAGTAAAAAATCAGGTGACTGTCTCTTTATTTCACTGTTTCTGTTTGACTATTTTAGTGCATTTTTCTTCACTGTTTTACCTTTTCACTATTACATTAAATCTGTGAATGCCTGCCACTGTTCTTCACTGAGAATGTTTACATTCTTCAGATTTCTAAAATTTTCATCTGCCTCTGTGTATTTAGCAAAATTGGGCTTAAACACAAAAAGATGTTTGATCTCATGTTGAATAAAGAACAAATCTTCAAAGTGTTGGAGTAGGAATTTACCTGTAGGAGTGCCTTGTGGAAATGGTTTACTTACTTGATCCTTGGAAAATTCTCTGATTTTGTTATCATAATATTTCTGGGGCATTAATTTCTCATTAAATACATGAATATCTGGTAAACCCATTTTTCTCAAGTTTGTATACTTCACCATAAACTTTGTTATGGCAATATTCATTGCTTCACACTTCTCTTCTAGGTAGTTCATCAAATTTTTCTTTGTTACTACTTTTTTAATCTACAAAATGGTCTCTGTTCTATCCAGTATCTGTAACTCTTCCAACTCTACTGTGTTCTTGTTTTTCAGAAAAGTGATGAGTTTTAAAGCCTGAGCTGGCTTATCAATTAACTCATCCTTGGTTTTCTGAATCTCAGTTTGGGCTGCTAACAGTAAGTCTCTCTGCTCATAGATGACCCGAATTGAAGGCCATTGAGAATGAATGGCCTCAATTATGTTTTTCCATAAATGATTCTTGACAAATGCAATTTGTTCAGTGAATGTTAGCTCTTTCTATAATCCCTTAATTTTCTCTCCAAGTCTAATTTCTTTCTTCTCATGGGTTTTAGCATTTATTTGAGCTAACTTATTTGTGGATTCAAGATTTTCAACAATTTTCTTTAGCCTATTGATTTCATTATTTTTCAAGGACATTTCCTCTATAGCCTTCAAAATCTGACCTGCTCCATCTGTTTGTTGTACCTGTGTTGTTGAAGAATCTATGGCTGATGTAGTAGTTGAATGCACTGGAACTACAGTTGTCAATGGCTCATTAGGTGCTAATTTTTCTCCCAAGGTGGATGCCACTGTTGTGGTAATCACTGGTATTACTGAAGGAATAATAGGAGTCTGAGTTTCCTTTACAGTTTCTTTCACAGTTTCTTTCTCCTTAACAAGTTCATCCATTTGAGTCTCCATTTCTTTAATCTGAGCAGTTAGTTTGAGGATCAACTGCATCATATCTTCTTTTTTTGTTTGATCCTGAAGTATTTCTTTGGTCTATGGGTGCTCACTTTGAGGAAGCTTAAGATGTTTCCTCAAAGCTGCAATATCTTCATTATTTTTCTTAATCAATAATTCAACTTCCTGCACATTTGAGGGATCATATCCCACCTGTAAAAGCAAATCCTCTAAGGCTTTAATCCTTAGGTATTTAGCATACAAAGAGCCTTTTTCCAGCTTCATTTGATCCTGCATGTTAATAATGGTATTCTACAACTTAGTAGCACTCATAACCTTTGTTACCACAGTTGAATATAACATTTCAGAGCTGTGTCTGTGGAATTCTATTTGGTCTAGCTCATGCACATTTTCAGTATCTACTTCAAACTCAGCCTTTTTATAGTTTGCCAATGTCTTAGGTGTTGAAGTATTTGGTTGCAGAAAAGACATAATCATTTTGTTTGTGGAATAGTCAAAGGCTGTCAGTAGCTTGTTTTGATTCCCTGCTTTTTGTTTAAGAAACTAAGAGTAAATCTCAGACTTAATTTCTTCATTCTTTTGCTTGATTTGCTTGTACTTTTATTTGATATCTAAGTCTTTTTCCTCCACTGTGTGTGAGGAAGAATCTTCCATATTTTGGGGTTATTCAATCATCTGAGTATCTTTTCCTTTAGCTGTTGATTGTTCCTTTTCAATCTCTGCTAGAGTCTCATTGACTATCATTCTGGCTTCATCATTGTTTACCTCAGGCTCATTTGTATCCTCAACATCAATTAACTTTTCTTTCCCTATGGAACTAAATTTGAGCCTTTTATTGTAAATCAACTTGAATTTTGTTTCTGTGGTTGTTTTAGCTGTAAATGTTCCTTCTTCTCTGCTTATTTTAACTGAAGTTTCTAGTGGATTTACAACTTCCAGGGCCTGTGTTGTAACCACTTGTCCTGCTACCTCTGCATTGATGACTGTATCTATCAAGGTGTTTTCCACCCATTCCTCTTGATTGGAAAAATTCTCAATTTCTGGCTTGGGCTCATGTATAAATGGTGTAAGTTTGCATTTAACCCTTAAATTACTCAAGATCCCTTGAGGATCATAGTTCCATGGAAATCTCTCCTGAAATTTAAACCCTGATAGTATCTTGGTGATTTCCTTTTCTGCTTCTCTGTTATTTATGATGAAAGGCCCAACTTGATTTCTAAGCTTGAATTGGATCTTTTTTCTGGAAAATAAAAAGTTGATGGAGTCAGAATTTAGAATTTGCCTTAAGTATTCCAATGCAAAAACTCTCATGCACATGTGTTTTGGCAACTTATAAGGTAATAAGTTTGAGCCAAAAATTCTTATTTATGTTTTTTTTTCATAAAGAAACCAGTCTCCCATTTTGCTCTATTCTGATAGTTTTAATATCCTCTTCATTTCTTCATTGACCCTAGGCTACTCTGCTTTGTACAATATATTCATTGCTGGCTCGAGGAATAGGTCTGAAAAATCTGTATAACTGAACTCATTGTCTTCTGTCCTAAGCAAAGAAGTCCAAAAGATAATGGACAGAGGTTGGCCCTCTAAGTCCATTTTTTGCAATGAAATTGGAAAATTGTCAGCTTGGAAGAACATAAACAAATGAAACAAGTATGATGAGTACCTAAACACCCCTTCAGTGGGTATTTTGGTCAATTGGTGATGAATACTGTCTATTATAAAACTGGCATAATAAAAAATTTGTGCAGGGGGTTGACCTGGAGATAAAGTGGATAGAAAGAAAAGAATGGATTCATAAGTGAATCCATCTGTGAAATATCCCAGTATAAAAGATAACATGGAAATAATTTTCCTTGACCCTTCTGGAAATTTGGCAGTTGAATAAGGAGAGTTCAACTTAGGGATGTCAACATGGGAAGGCATAAAGTCCTGAAATATCATAAACTTCTTTGGGAAATCCAGGCTTAAGTACAACTGGGTTAAATATTCAATAGAAATGGGGACTAAATGAGGATCAGATGGTAATTGTAGCATTTGATTAATGGATTTTTTTTGTTATTTTAAAAAGGACCTCTCTTTCTGCATTAACAATAGCCCTTTGGTCTGGTTCATAATGATTTTAACACAGTCTAACAAGGTCCTGGCCAGGGTGGGTCAATGGCACTACATATTTGGGCAGATGAGTCTCCCAAATAGGTATTTCATCTTTATCAAGGTATTTATCATAGCACCAATTGTGTATTTCCAATAGATTAAATTCTACCATAGGGTCAGCAATCTTGTAATCCATATCAGTCAATGGAAGGGTTTCTACAGTAGGTACTGGTGGCTGAAGTGGATTTACAGACTCATCGGTTTTAGCAGTAAGTGTAAGAGTAGATTTGATGGCTTTTGATGCTTCAGATTTCGGAGGCTTGGATCCACCAGGTTTAATAGGCTTAGAACCCCCAGCTTTGGCTGTCATCTATTTCTTAGTCATTTTTGAATAACTAATGCAAGCTTAAACTGTTTGCAAGAGTTGTTTTCTTTAGACAGAGGATGAATTTATCAATTTATAAGCTAAGGATAAGCTTCAAGTGATATCTTTTCTCAATTACGTATCTGAGATATGCAAACAAGTTTAAGACAGAAAACGAGGGTTTTCTGAATAATTTGGACTATAAAAAGGCGTTTTCAGGATATATTTGGGCTTCAACCTCCTCCCTGTTCTTTGAAATTGATATTAAGTGAAAACAACTAAGGAAACTGGCTTCAGAAGACAGTTTTTTAAACACAGCAATTTCTGGGGAAAATTTGCGAGAGTTTGGCCTGTTTTAGGAGTTTTTTGGGAAATTTCTATGAATATTTTTCTTAATTCAGATTTTACTTTACTTATGGATGGTTTAACCTTGAAAGTTGCAGGTCTGTTTGTCGAAAGATACCTCGAATGGTGGGTTTCTTATTATTGCAAGGGTTTTCTGCAACTTTTGTGGTTGAATTTGAGCTCTGGTTCTGCTTGTTGGAGAAAAAAAAAGGCTTTTCTGGTATTCAAACAGGGAAATATGCAGCCAAATCTGGATTTTTAATTGGAAATTTATCAACAGGGGCTTAAACACAGTCTGGCGGCTTCAATACAGCGGGTGGAGTTTTTTTTCAGTTTGGAATACGTAACTAAACATTAATAATGGTATATCAAAGGTTTCAAACTTTAATATTTAACCATCGTAAATGCATTAATTACAGGTCTTATCACAGGCGGGAAGGCATTTTATATTTTCAAATGCGAAAACCATCGGTGGTTTTCACGTTGGCTCAAGGTGGTAAGCTGTATTTGGTGAAACGAACATGATCGAATGAAATCGCGCCACGTCACGGAAGGCGGAATATTGAAAACAACTAATTTCACATTGATTTTGGCTTTGGGAGAATGTTAGGTTTACGGGCACGATATCGATTCTACACCATAAAATCTAATAAGTTGAAGCGAAGGGCCAAGATTAAAAGGGAAGGTGCGGTTGAATTGTATGTGGGGCCAGGGATAATGATATGCGTTGGGCATTTGATAATGTAATAAAACCTTTGTATTATATGCATTATAATCAAAGTTTTATATCCAAAGGGGTTATATATAAGCGGGGCTTATATGTAGTAAAAAAGGGTTTAAAAGTATGTGAGTGGGGGCGCATGGAGCGGGATTATAGGGTTTAACCTTGGGTTAATTTTATATAAAACTTGAGGTTTTATATAATGGGAAGGTCACACTTTATCCTTGGCTTGAGTATATGCGGGGAGGTAAGTGCATTTACAAAGGCGCGGGGTTTAAATATTTATAAAAGACTTAATATATCTTTAACACTTAGGATAAAATGTGATGGATAGGGAAATGTTATAGCGCTTTTTTAGAAGTACATAATATATGCAATAAAAGCCAATTTGCATTTTTATTTTTATTATATAGCTTTAGACTTTTGGAGGGGTCTATAACCATAGGGGGCGGGGTATTTGATTAAGGTTAGTTTTAGACCAAAGGGGGTATAATTTTGGATTTTAATTCACCATGTGCATATTAACTTTGGTCTAAAAACTATATAATAGTGGGTTTTAGGGGGATATTTATCATAAATGGAATTATATAGGTAGGATAAGGTAATTTTAGGGATTTAATATCGTAAGTTAGAAATTAATATGACAAGGGAAAATGAATACACAAAAATACACTTATATGACTAAGTAAAGTGAAATTTTTTTAAAGCAAAGCTTATTATTTCATAAATTCACCACTTTTACTCAAGATAGAGTGTTTTTTGAGGGTTTGTATGCTTTATGAATGAAGGGAGTTAATTAAATGGGCTTTTATGTATGATTGAGTAAAAAATGAGTTTTTACTTATGAAAATGAATTAAATGTATGAATGATGAATGAATATTGGTGAAGGGGAGTTTATCATAAGAATTCAACATTTTCCACTATCCAGTCATTGAGCCTTGGTCCGGTCCTAACAGAAGTCAAAGAAATGCTCTGAGCCTCTTTGGCTGGAAGTATAGAATGCTGAATACCTACAAGGGGAGGGAAATTAGTGATTTTTTCCTGGTGAAGAATATTTACATGACTTTTCCCACTTCTTTCTACCTGCAAGCTGTTGGGTGCTAAAAGGTGCCTTTAAAAACTCCTAATTGCCTCACATTAGTTATCAACCAGGGTAAGTCCTTTTAATTCAAGTGTGTACACATTATGTGCAAGCTTATTCATACAAGGAGTAATGCTTAAGCCAATCGTTGAATATATATGCAATCATAAATCTAAAGCTTAAAGAAAAGGATTCATCTATGCATTATAATCCAAAACTGCGATTCATTCTTTAATTCAAATGATTCAATCAACCGAGAGCACAGAAATAGTAACTGAGCTCTTTTAGTTGGATCTAAACAATCGAATGAAAGGAAAGTAAATGGAAATAATAGGCTATGCTTTAAATAATCAAAACTAATTCATTTAACAAACAAATTCAATAAACTGGAAATGCGCATGCAAAGGAATAAATACGGAGTTCTAAATTATCAAAGGAAATTCACTATAAGCAGAAAAGCATGCGATACTTGCAGTAAATGGAAATTTATAGCACAAATAACAACAACGAGATTCACCAGAGACTGAGCCCTTAGCCACCAGTGAACACTGCTTAGTTACTCTAGAATAATCGAATGGACAGCAACGCAACTATGGATTAATCATCAGAATCATTACAATACAAATATGTCTTTTAGAACTATGTTTTGTTCATTACAAATGATGCGTAAATGAAAGATACTTAATACAGTATGTAATACAGTCTCATTTACATTCTCCGCTCTTCTATATCATCGTATCCACTCCTTCCGTCTTCGTATTTTTCTCATTCTTTTATAGCTAGAAGAGAGGCAAATGTGATCCCTCGCGAAGATCACGGGATCACGAGGATTCTGACAAATTACCTCTTCGAGATAGTTGTTCGTTCTCCTTAGATTCGGTTTCGATTTGAGCGTCGCTATCAGCTATGTACAGTTAGATCTTTGTTCCTTTTTGGTAACATCTATGATTTTATACATTATTTTCACCATAAAAATAATGGGGGTAGTTTGAATGGTTAAACCATATCGGGACTATTTCCTCATTCTTTATCAAAATCCATTCATGATATTATTATATTATGACACAAAAATGGATGAAGAAGAGGAAAAAGGACGATAATTAAGAGTAAATGCATACCCATTGCCAGTCTCAACATACTCCTCTACTTACCTTTTTTCATGTCCCTATGAAAATAAATAATTCTTATGCAAAGAAGTTAAGGAGTAGGCTGGAGAATATATGTCCATAAGAGGCCTGAGACCATGATTTCATGCCAGTTGCGTAAAGGCTGCTACCTCCTGTCCTTCAGGTAAATCATAATCAGGCTGATATCCTTCAGGAGGATATAAAATAATAAGGCTGCTAAAGCAGCATCCCACCCAATAGGGTACTTCTCTTAATATGAGCTTGATACATGGGATAAACCGTCTTGCATCAGCCTTGAAGTTTCCATAGTTAAAAGGTTCCCTTTCCTTAATGTGGTTGCTTGAAACCATCCATCTCATTTTGGATGCAACCGGGGCTCTGTCCTGAATGGAGAGGAAGTATGTTTTTCCTCTTGCACAATTTCCGTATGGATGGGCCCTAAAGTTTTAATCACACCCTCCTGTGTCATCAATCTTTTATGCTTAGCAAATAATTGCAGAGGGTGAGTAGGTTCATCTCTTACCCTAAGATCTAGATTGTGTTCCTGTCTTTGGAATGAATTGTAAGCTTTAAACCATTTAAGTTGGTTGACTGCAAAAGATATAAAGGTCTGGAATTGAATATCCACAACGAAAGGGCTAGGATTTACATCCACTTCTTTATCCAATATAAAATTATGTAAATAGAATTCACAAAGAAGTCATTGGACTTTTACTCCATATTTCTCACAGCAATTTATAAATTCCTCTATTGTTTCCAACTCAATTGGCGGACCGGCTCTAACAACTTTAATTTTCAACAATAAGTAGCGTTCTAACAAGAACAAGGAATAGTTCTTGGCAGGCGATCAACAAGTCAGGACATCAGAATACAATGAACAAACGGTGTCAAACTGCTCCCTAACATTGTTCAACTTGATCTTCATCTTCTCCAATTTTTCTTCTTCTTGTCTAACCTTATCCCAAGCCTCATTCTTTGCTAGGGTTAAGTCTCTCAATTGTTTCTGTAACCTCTGATGTTGTTTTAGGGATACTTTCTGTTGTTGGTGTTGTTCTAGAGCAAGCTGGGCTTGCACTAATTCTTCCTGAAGCTTTAAAACAATAGGGTTCTGCTTCTTTGACTTAAGGAGTCCTCAGATTCTTCTCTTGTTTGAGTGCAAATCTTTGTGAAAGAGTAACTTTTGTAATATCCCAAAAGAGGGATTCATCTATACATAAAATGTATAACGGTCTTGTGATGATGAATAAGCTTAAAATAATTTCAATAGACACATATACATCATTTAGAAGTACAAAAAAAACTTATATTCTGATCTATGATCCAAAAGATGGGGAAAATCAGTGACTTATGCCCTAAAAAGCTTAATTTCAGAGATGTGCATAAAAATAAGGGCAAGTGATGGTGGGATCTCGTAGCTTAGGTCATGAGGGACTTACATACAAAATTATATCTGAAACAAATGACTCTAGCTATGTTAAACAGATCTCCCACTCCCGATACGGCTTAAAAACACCCAATCCCATGACTTGTGGTATGCAGAAATTACTGAAGCTTATGCAGCGTGATTTTCTGAAGGTGCTAGATGAAATATGGTATAAAAATTAGTAAATTAGATTCATAGTGTTTCTCATATAGTATAATATGAAGAATGAATACTTTTATGAGAAAAACCCTCTAAAAGAGGTGTTGCAACAATTGTATTTCGCTGTAAAACCTTGACAGCGTTATTTTCTGAAGCATATAGTAGTTGGTGATTACATATTATATCTAGAGCAGATATGTGTACAAAAATTTATATCCATATCAGATCTGTACACTATAAATTCTCCTCTTTCAGATCCCCTTGGGGTTTTCAACAAAACATGAATGTACAAGAGTAGATCTGAGATCTACTGCAGCAGATCTGCAGAATGATTCAGAAATTTTGAAGCAGATATATCAATAAAAAAATCATATCTGAAACATACATGGATTGGATGGCCAATCCATGGATCACCACAGTGTAAGGAAGGCTCCTTAACACCAGAGATCTCTCCTCCAAATAGTTGCGAAAATACCTGCTGTCTCACTTGTAAATACTTGAGTCTAGGGATAGAAAGCATCTTTTGTAGGCTTGATGCACTATTTGGCCTGATGCTGTTACACACTAAAAATTGTCATCTACGACGTTCTGTCATGTGTATGAGCTCATTTCTTCTCATACTTCTCCCTTTGCAAGTCTAACATATCGGTTCCTCATGTCGAGCCTTGAAAATCAGAAAAAATTCCTAAAAGTCTCCTAAACTTTAGTGCTTACAAATTTCTGGCAATCACCTGCGATCACGCACCCTTTTAGAATTTGCCTAGCACGTTCCTGAACGTACTTTATCTTTTTTATAGGTGCGAACCCCTGTAAGATTAAAAAGGCGCAAGTAAATCCCAAAAAGCTCAATTAAAGTAAATTCTGGAAGCTTCTAGAATGGATCTTGCGGTGGCAGAACCACTCTTGTGAGGTGCATGAATCCCTTACCTTATGGAGCTAACCCCTTGATGTGAGGAGCTTATCCCTTTGAAGGAGGATTCTATCCCTTCATACTTGGAACAGAAAACCTCCTCTTTTCCACTATAAAAAGAGGCATTAGGTAGCCTCAAAGGGAGTTCAAGCTTTTAGAATATTTGAAGTTAAGTGCTGTTGAGATTTAGACTCAGTTAACTAAGACTTTTGTGAGGAGAGATTGCATACCTCTATTTGTCTTGGTTGGAGGAGTGCAGAGCTTATCAAAGTAAAGGAGACTCCTACTTCGGACCCCAGAAAGTCCTGTGCAACATCAAGGCTCAGGTTGTAAGGATTTTCTACTTTTGAAATTAATACAAATATACTCATTTTTCTCAATAAGCTTTCAATCAATGGTTTATTTCATAGATTCCTTGATCACTATGATAAGCATGGTTTATGATTATTTCTATACAGGTGCTATGTAATATTTTGCTTGTTTGTGACTGCAGGTTTACGAGGAAAACTCCTTCAAGCGCGCGAGGGATAACAACAACTTCAAACAAGCACTGGACAAACGGTAAGTCTTTTACACCTATATAGAGCTTTTCATAGATCATATATGCTTAGAGAAAGATTAGTCTATTTGGCTGTTTGTTGCTAGATACTTTTAGTACTAGGGAGATCGGTCTTGTCCGCAAGACGGATTAATCCATACAACAAATTGGCGACTCCACTGGGGAAAGAACTTGTTGTTTTTGGTTCTCTTTTATTTTGACTTGAGGAAACGTTTTCCTGGTTTTTTATTGATAAACATTTGCCTGGGTAGCTTAGGTTTTCTCTGTTTTTGAAAATTTTGAAATCCTTTAAGTTTTTCTCTAGTTTTTCCTGGGACCGCACTTTGCCTTGTTTTCACAATGCGGGAAGTTTCGCACTTTTCCTGTGTAAACAGTGTAGGACCGCACCTGTGATATCTTGGAGCCTGCGGACCCTGTCAAAGTTTTGAAAAAATTTAGATTTCTTTCTTTAGTTTATCTTGATTTTGATTGTCAGTTTTGTTTTCTGCCCAGATTGATGATTTTTTCTGTCAAAATCTTTCTGTTAATAAATCTCAGGAGTATTGGTGTTTTGATGATTTTCTAGAAGTTTTGCATTTTGGATTGCTTTTCACTTGGTCTTTGTAGCGATTTGAAGCATTTGACACTCTGAAGTACCTCAGATTACCTTGGTCTTTTTGGTCTTTTGCTGAATCTGACCTGATTGTGAAATCATTCTTTATTGAGAAATACAGTTACATGTTTCTTTGCAAATCTTCGAAAAGAAACTTTGTTATTGGTTTTTGAATTTCATTTTTTATAAAAACATAATTGAGTGTTTTTTATCTGTTGGTTATTCTGGACGAATAGATCCTTAGTTTGCTGAACAACTAAGTTAAAACATTCTTCAAAAAAAATCTTAAAGCTTTTATTCATTTAGATTATTAAAGTTTGTAGTTTTGAGTGCTATTAAACTTTGTAGATCTCGAAATTAGTTTTGTAGTTTTGAGTGCTTTTAAAATTTGTAGATTTCTTTTGAAAAACAATTGTTTTGTAGCTTCGAGTTTTTGGAAAGTGAAAGGATTTTTATTGTGAGCTTTGATAATTTGTTGGAAAAGACAAAAATAGTTTCTTTCAATTGTTCTTTATGTTTAAAGAAGGAATTGTTTATTAAAAGAATTGCATTCTCTAACTTTTCCTTAATTAGAATTTCATTGAAAGAAAACAATCTGATTATCATTTTTAGGTGCATTTTTAGTGTCTTTTGGAAATCGAGTCTTCACACCATCAGAGTTTCATTTCCGCACCCATTGACTTAAGGAACAACTCTTAAAAGTAACGCTTAATTAAAATTCATCTAGCAATATTTTTATTTTCTAGGGCTCTTATCACCAACATAGCTTAGGCTAGTATCTTGGAGTTGGGAGTAGTTAACTCTCCAAGGTAGTAAAAACAAACAAGTAGACAAATCTTGCGGTAGGAGATAAATCCAATTGTAATTTATATAATCTGGGAAGCTTCTCTTAAAGAAGTCAATCACGAGATCATGTCTGAACCTTTGAGACAATCAATTTTGTTTCATTGGGGAAGATAGAATATTTTGCGCGTATTACAAACGGTAAACCTCGGATTAACCATTGTCGAGGAGCCTGGGGTCACTTGTCGGTAAACCTCGGATTAACCATGTCGAGGAGCCTTCAAGGGGATTGAGCTTGCTACTCTGCCCTTGCGCGTGAAATCGGATCGTAGACTATTCCCTCGGTTATATTTGTTACTGTTGGTAACCTTAGTGTCCATTATCTTAAGATTATTTCCTAAGGTGACGGTGAAGGAAAGATCTCATTGTACCTAGAGCAGATGTCGACTAGACTCACTTGGACTCTCTGGGGGGTTCTCTTCACATGAGATGGTTTTGTGAGGAAACTTGTGCCAGTCTGTTTCATTAAGCAGGTTGTCGGGGTAACTATTCCAACCACCCTTTCTGTGTTAAATTTCTACTAAGTTGGATTTCATCACCAACTAGTGTTTTTAGTACGGAAAGTTACTGTTTGTGTGTGGTTTGAACTCTTAGATTTTTAAGCGTGTGATTCAGCTGTTTGTTTCTTTAGAGACTTTAGGTGTTTTCATTGAAATTTTCTTTGTTTGCGTGTGATTAGTTAATATTTAATCATGGCGGAATTGCCGAGACAATCCCGGAGACTACAAGGGAAACCCCCTGAATATTCACCAAGTCAGCTTGAAGGGCTTCGTGCTCTGGTATCATCCAGTAGTGGTAGGATTAGATCAACAGAAATTGGAAGTTCATCCATAGTTGTCCATCCTGATCATCAAATACCTACAACATAATACATTCAAGAACCGATTTCAGTTTCTGAAGTTACTGGTAGTATTCCTGCTTCCAGTGAACTGGCTGACGAACCTGAAATCTCTGAACCTGAAACTGAACCTTCTGTTGTGGAAACATCCTCAGGATTTATTTCACCAACTTCTAGTGATCTTGGTTCACCTAGGATAAGAAATATTGTCACTGACGATCTTCCAGCTGGTCTTATTTCAATTGAATAACTTACTAATCCAGACAAAGATATATCTCTTCTCGACTCCCCTCAATCCTTAAATCTTAGGGAGCGTGAATCTATTTTCTACAGCCCTATTCGAACTAGTGCTTGGTATCTATCTTTAACAAACTTTTTAGAGAATCCGGGTCTTGCTTTTTCTCCACCTCAAGTTCCACTTCATCCTACACCCAGAGGTTACTATTCGCCATCCATTATGGCCAGAGAGTCATCCATGTTTTCCCAGACACCGGAATCATTTCTACACGGTGGTCCTTCTGTTCCTTCAGGATATCAGGCTCTTTCTAGTACTTTCTCGGGAGCAGCTCCTCAACCAATCGAACAAATGTTGTCATCTGGTAATAGTGGTGTTAAAACTGAAACGTCGAATGCAGCGCAAATCTATATGATGTCTGGTAATATTCTGAATCCTCAACCTCAAGGCAGTCATTTACCGCCTGGAGGGCCAATACAGGGAAATCTGTTACCGCCTGGGGGGCAACCTCAAGGTAGTCAATTACCGCCTGGGGGGCAACCTTCAGGTAGTCAGTTACCGCTTGGGGGGCAACCTTCAGAAAGTCAGTTACCGCCTGGGGGGAAACCTCAAGGTAAGTTTTTCCCAGGACAAACTGTGGAATAATATTATTTTGGGGGACAACCCCAAGGACAGTACACACCTCAAGGGTATCAACCTTCAGGACAGTACATGCCCTAAGGTCAACCCCAAACTCAATATGCTCCTTAGGGTCCTTATCAACCCCAGCTTTAGTATGCGCCTTAGGGTTATCAACCTCAAGTTCAGTACCCAATTCAAGGTTTCCAACAGCCTTCTGGTCAGCCATCTATTCAAGGAGCCGGAAATGTACCACTTACTTATCAACCCTACGTTCAACCAGGTTATGGTCCTTACGTTCAACCTTCTGCGGGACAATACCCCGGAATGAATATGGTGTGGGATCCATCCCAATATCAACAGCCTATGCAGCCTAATGTGCAGTTGCCTTATCAGCCTGGACAACCTTTAATTTCTGGTCCAACTTAGCAACCTGTCCAGCCTACTATTAAACCTTCTGCACCTAGTACTATTCAGCAAGCTCGTCCTAGTTCACCTAAGACTCCGCCTCAAACTGCTGCTACGCCTGTTCAACCTGTAACACCTGCTTCTGGAGTATCTGTAACCCCGAGTTCGTCCATCCCTACATCCGTGAAAATCCCTCAAGTCTCTGTACCCCAGTCAGGATATTCGGTTCAGACCTCGGTTCAGATGCCTACGGGACAAGCCGGTACAAGTATAGTTGTCACAAGTCAACCACAATTCACGTATCAACCATACCAGGGACAGCTACAATTCGGTCCCTATACACAAAATCCAAACTATCAGTATCAACCGTACCCTGGCTATACTTATCAACAGCCTCAACAACCCCAGTTCGGTCCGGTTAATCCTGGTTTTCCAGGAGGTTATACAATTCCTAATGCTAATCTGATTCCTAGTTATCCTGGGTTTCCACCTCTTGGAACTACTTTGGCTACTCAAGGTTTTCGTGACCCTAACCGTCAGTTACCATTTATTGCAACTTTGGATTTACCTGATTTGACGCACCTTACGAATGATCCAATTTTTTATTATCCGTATTGGCCGCCAATGCCGCATAAGTTGCCCAGTGATATACCAAAATTCGAAGTTAAGTCAGGAGAGGATCCATCAAATCATGTCATGACTTATCACCTTTGGTGTGCGTCTAATTCAATCATTGATGATTCGATTCGCTTATGTCTTTTCCAAATAACTCTTATTGGTCTTGCAGCCAAATGGTACATTGAGTTACCACGAGGCTCGTTTCATTACTTCAGTCAGTTAGCAACTGCCTTCTTGACTCATTTTCAGTTGCCAGTCAGATACGACAATGGCACAGAATTATTAACTTCGCTGAAACAATCCATGTCTACGTATATTTTTGATCATATTCATGAATGGCGACGTAGGAGACGTTTGGTGAAAGTTTATATTCCGGATCAAATTTTGGCGGAATGGTTTGTTAAATCATTGTTACCCAAGATTACTGAAGATGTAGCTAAGGCTGGTGTTGTTACTGAAGAGAAAGTAATTGCTCAAGCTCAGTACCTTGACCTCGTTTACACGCAGTCAGGTACTTTACATGAAAAAATCCCAGACCTTCCAAAACAAGGTCAAATAGCTGCTGCTCCTTCAGGGTCTCATGCCGCTGATGGTATGATTGGTACAGTCAATACTAAAAGTAAGAAGAAATATTCAAAGAATTCTTCTCCAATTATAACTTTACCTGATTCCCCGAAAGGAGAATCTTCCCCCGAAATTTCTGCCGATATTCATGTTGTGGAGACATCCACGGCTAAATCTAAATCCGGTAATAAAAAGAAGGGGAAGAATAAAAACAAAAAGAATTCGAAAGAAAAAACTGATAAAAATGAATCCAATGATGAAAAACGTAAACCACGTTATCCTTGTTACATTTGTGACGAAGATCATTTTACTAAGGAATGCCCACATCGGGCCGAGGTTGCGAAATTCGTCAAAGGTTCACAACCTGTTGTCTTGAAAGATCCCTTTCCGACTCAAGATAGTAAGATGGTTGGTTCTACCTCGACTGCTTCAGAAGAGCCCATTTTGATGATGTCTCATGTAAGGATTGCGACGCGATCGCAAGATTATGGTACTAAGAATCCTGTTGATGGTAAAGAAGCAGAATCTTCTAATGCAAATACATCAACTACACCTCCTCCTGTTTCTGGTCCGCTACAGATCGAGAAACCAAATCCAGACTTAATAATCAAACTGCCTGCTAAAGGTGTTCTTCGTAAATCAGCTTTCAATCCACATGCAAGAGCTGCTCAGAATTACAACATTGTTGAAGACTTAGCTATTTCTCCTTCAGCGATGTCGGCTTTGGAAGTGCTGCAATCATGCCCAGCATAGCGTAAATTGCTTTTGTCTGCCATAGGAGCAGTTGATATTCAGGATTCTAATCTTATAATCTTCGATCTAGAAAATAGTACACCTCGCCTACCTCACCAAATGGCTTTCCAGATACTAGTGTTAGTCAAAAACAGACCGATCTATCAGACTGTGATTGATGAGGGAGCTTCAACGTGTATTATGTCGATTCAGTGTTGGAAATCGCTTGGTTCTCCTACACTGAACCAATCTCCAACGATTCTTAAGGCTTTTGATGGTTGAGGTTTCCACCCTTTTGGTATTTTGCAGGATTCACCCATAGGGGTTGAAGGTAAAATTGTAAATCTAGATGTGGAAGTGGTTGATGCCCCTCTTGATTACAACCTTCTTCTGGGTCGTAGTTGGTCTTATGCTATGAATGATGTTGTCTCTTCGGTCTTCCGACTCATAAAATTTCCATATCAAGGAAGGATCGTTACAATAGATCAGTTAACTTATTTTTCTTCCGACCCAGCCTCTACAGAAACAATCCAGCATGTTGGTAAAGAGACTATCCCGTACAAGGATGTTGGAGTAGGTTTGATTAAAGATTCTAGTTTGCTAGGAACTTTTTCCATTCCTCCTCCTAACGTATCGCCTTCTGTTGCAACTATTCATATGATTTCGTCAGACTCTCTTATGTTTGATGATCCTTGGATCGTACCTTCCGAATCCGAGTTAGATTCAATTGATGGCATGATGACTTTGAGTCCATTTGAACTTGCATATCAGGCTATACAGTCATTTTCCGATCCCTCGTCAACCGAAATTGATCTAGTGAATGGGATCCATGAGGAATCACTTTCTATATCTAGTCAACGGCATTTCCTGAACTTGTTCATACTGATGAGCAGATTCGTGAATTATTATCTGTTGAAGATTTACCATGGGAAGATCTAAATCACCGATCTTCATTTTTACCTGAACTAGATCATTTTGAAGATGATTTCGCTTCAATCTTTACTGCTGAATATGTCAAGGAACCGTAGAATCCATTGAAAAATCCTGATTCTGAGTTAAATTTGGAAAATATTTCTCGAACGATTCCCATTGACATTTCAGTAAAACCTGGAATAATTGAAAACATTCATATAGGTGCTTCCTGTACTGAAGAAGAAATTCAAACTTATAAAGCCCTATTTCAAGAATTCCGTGATGTGTTTGCCTGGTCCTATGAAGAAATGCCAGGAATTGATCCGTCAATTGTCGTACATGAAATCAAGACTTACCCGGATGCCAAGCCTGTTCGTCAACGTCTACGTCAAATGCATCCTAGAAAAGCTACTGCTATCAAAGCAGAGGTTGAAAAATTACTTCGTGCATGTTTTATTTATCCGATTCCCTTAACGGATTGGGTATCGAATATTGTTCCTGTGACTAAAAAACAAGGAACGATACGAGTATGTATCGATTATAGGGATATTAATCGAGCTTGTCCTAAAGACAATTATCCAACTCCCTATATCGATCAAATAATCGATGATTGTGCCGGCAGTGAAATGTTTTCCTTTATGGATGGCTTTTCAGGGTATAATCAAATAAACATACTCCCTGCTGATCAGCCAAAAACAACTTTTATTTGTCCGTGGGGGACATTTGCTTACTGCAAACTACCCTTTGGATTGAAGAACGTTGGAGCAACTTTTCAAAGGGAAATGTCTTATGCGTTTCATGACATTAAGCACATTGTGCAACCGTATCTCGATGATTTACCTGCTCATTCATCACGCAGGGCTGACCATCTTACACATTTACGTGCTATCTTTATGAGATGTCGGCATTATCGAATTCGGCTAAATCCACACAAATGTGTTTTTTGTGTTGAGTCAGGTCGTTTACTGGGATTTGTTGTCTCGAAAGCAGGTATTCGCGTCGATCCATCGAAAGTCGAGGCTATTTTCAAATTACCTCCTCCTTCGACTTTACGCCAACTCCAAAGTTTGCAGGGGAAAGCAAACTTTTTACGTCGATTTATTCCTAACTACGCCGAGCTTACGAAAGGTTTTACCCGGTTGCTGAAACAGAACATTCCATTCTTTTGGGATGAGATCGCTAATCGATCTTTTGATGCACTTAAACACGCGTTAACCCATGCACCGTTATTGCATCCTCCCAACTACAACCAGGATTACATTTTGTACCTCACTGCTTCTCATTCCACCATTGGGATGGTGTTAGTTCAGGAAGATGAATCTCATACTGAACATGTGATTTACTATCTTAGTCGAAATCTGCATCCGACTGAGATTAAGTATACGCATGTGGAGAAATTGGCTTTGGCAGCTGTTCAAGCTGTCCAATGATTTAGACATTACATATTGTTACGCAAAACTACGGTAATTTCTGATTGCAACCCTATGATGTACATTTTGACCAAACAATTGCTAGGGGGAAAATATTCCAAATGGATAGTCATCCTACAGGAATTTGACTTGGAATTTGAAAAATCCAAGGCGAAGAAATCCTTGGTCTTTGCGGAACTAATGTGTGATTTCCCCTCTACTGATATTGAAACTATGGCAGAGCAGCCCATTGCAGAAAAATATCTGTTTCTTATCAGTACTTTTGATCCATGGTATGGAGATATTATTTTTTATCTCCAAACCCAATCTTTTCAGCCTGAAATCTCACGATCTCAGAGGCGGAAGATACATTTCCAATCCCAACTGTATAATATTATTGGTGATACACTTTATCGTCGTGGAGCAGATTCTATTTTCCGACGCTGTCTTATTCATGAAGAAGCTGAAAAGGTTTTAAATGACTACCATTCTGGAGCATGTGGCGGTCATATGTCTGGGTATGCCACAGCCCAAAAGATATTGCGCGCTCATTATTTCTGGCCGTCCTTATTCAAAGATTGTATTTACGCGGTCCGAAAATGCCACAATTGTCAACTTTTTTATCGTAAGATGCGCGCGCCACCCGCTCCTCTCCATCCCATAATTGTTGTTGGTCCTTTCGCAAAGTGGGGTATCGATTTTATTACATGTAACCCTCACTCGGCCGAGGGGCATGCCTATATTATCTTAGCAGTAGATTATTTTACTAAATGGGCTGAGGCGATGCCTAAATTTTCGGTTGACGGCAAGACTGCTGCAACTTTCGTGTTTAATCACATAATTGTGAGGTTCGGCATTCCTCAAGCGATTATTACTGATCATGGAAGCCGTTTTCGGAATGTCATGATGACTGAACTAACAGAACAACTTGGCCTACGCCACGATAGTTCCACTCCGTATTATCCGCAAGCCAATGGTCTGGTCGAAGCCATAAATAAATTTTTAGTCACTATGATCAAACGAATTATTGGTATTCACAAGACGAATTGGCATTCCATGTTATTTTCAGTACTTTGGGCATATCAAACTTCAATCAAAACATCAACTGGTTTCACTCCTTTTCAACTCGTTTATGGTTTGGAAGCTGTGTTGCCGATTGAATGCGAAATTCCATCTTTGAAATTAGCCATAGAGTTACTCCCAGCTACGTCTGAAGAGGAGAAACATTTTTTGTACTTGGCTCAATTGGATGAAAATCGGAGAAACGCTGCAATAGCAAACGAGGCTCATGTCAAAAGAGTAAAAGCTCAGTATGATAGAAGTGTTACCCCTCGAAATTTTTCAGAAGGAGACCTAGTCTTAGTTTATGATCAAGCCAACGATAAGCTAGGAGCTAGAAAATTCATGCCCATGTGGCATGGTCCTTTTATTGTTAAGCGAAAGCTGGCAAAAGGGGCCTATGAGCTGATAGATTTTGATGGTATCCCTTTAGATAAACCCAGAAATGGGCTATATCTGAAGCGATATTATGCTTAAACTTGGTATGGAGATCTTTTATTTTTTAGGTTAGATTTCTTTACTGTTGGTGTGTCTTAGATTAGAAAGGTGTGCCTAGTTTAGAAGTGTGTTTTTATCACTATTCCTGCTTATCTGAGTTTTACTCTTGATATTGCAGATGTCGACGTCTCTTCAAACCTACATTGGTTTTGCTGATGGTGCTTGTCGTAGTACACAGAACATTTCTTCCGTAGCTTGGGTTATCTATTCACCCTCTGACGAGTTAGTTTCCATGCATGGGGTAAGCCTTGGTCAAACAACGAATAACATTGCCAAGTATAGTGCAGTGATTGAGTTATTATCTGAGTCCATATCATTTGGGATTCAGAGTTTGATTGTGAGGTTGGATTCTGAACTTGTTGTAAATTTACAGCTTAACAGGATTTATGCCATTAGAAATCTAGTGTTGTTATGGTTATTTTTAAGAGTTCGTCTCTTGGAACATGAATTTGACTACATTCAATATCAACATATTCCAAGACATTTAAATACATTAGCAGATGCAGTTTCTTCTAGTATGATAAATCGACATTTGCAGTGATCAAAACAGTAAAACAAACAACATTCATAAAATGTACGTAGATAGCCGGTAAATAGTGATATATATCATAGGATAGAAGTGTTTTCAAAAAATATACATCGTCTTCGATCATAGGTTGGAAACACCTTATGATCGGCAAATGATAACACAAAAAGTCAAAAATATGAGTCTACAACACGATCATCCCATCACTGATGGTGATCACGATAAGAAACCACTGCCCGAGCCACCCTGCACAAGAACCTCCTAAAAGGTCCTGGAACACCAATCACGTATCTCTGTAATCTGAGTGGAATGTCATCTATGTCTGTCTCCGGAATATCTAGAGTCAAACGCTCTAAATGATGCTCTAAATCAGTCAAGATTTCTGTTGATTGGCCTGCTGGAGCTGGTGCGGCTACAACTGGTTGTCTTCTTTCATAAGGTTGGAGATGGGTTGGTCGCCGTGGGCCCACATCTGTATTAAAAAAACTTTTGGTTATTAATTTTCAAGACGATGTAAAAATAAAAAAATTTAGAACTTAGAAACTGTTGAAGAAAGATTTTTTACATGAGTCATCCCACTGTTCCCCTGTTGGGAGATTCATCTCTCGGTCGCCGCGGAAATCTATCCCGGCATATGGAAAATCCTCTATGACAAAAAGTTGGCGATCCAGCCAACGAAAATATGAAGAAGGAAATTGAACAATCTCAGCACCCTCAATACTGTGACGGGCCATCAGTGTGGACCAACGAACCATCCTAGGTTCTCTAAGTCGACCGGCATCAACAGGGATACTCTGTGGAGCTAGCATCAGAATCCTCTCTAGAGCAAAGGAGATGACGATGGATCCATATCCAAAGTTATTTAGTTTCCCATTTTTCGCTCTAGTTAGTTGGCCTTTTATATTAGCCAACACAGCATCACACCAGTTGAAAATGGTGCCGCGAAAACAGTCCACAACAATGCGCATCTGAGAGCCGGTAGCTACATGCAATGTTGCACTCTCGCACAGCCTGGTAACAGTAAATGCAATAACTTTCAGCTCGGGATGGATGACAGTTTTTATATCAATCCGTTTGTCCCTGGGTCTGCTTCATCATTTCAAAATGCTTGCCGAAGACCAGCGATAGTCTGGCCACCTGGCCTAGTCCCAAACAAGGAGAGTTGTTCGCCCCTCTTGGACAAACCAGTCAAAAAATAAATGTCCTCCAACTCGATTTCAAGCCGGTGGCCGCCAATAATGAAACACTGGTCCTGCACGTTCCACCTATTTACCAGCCATGTCAGGAGCTCTACCTGTGCTCTCATGCCTTGGATGGCCCAGAATTTATATAAACCACACGCTCTTAATGCTTGCATTGTGGGCATATGGAGCATTGCGGCGTCATCCACTTCCTCGTGTTCACATTCTCTCCAAATCAACATCTTGTTAATCCTACAATACATAAAAAGATAGATTAGAACAATCTAATTTGAAAATTTTGGGCGGCAAAAGAGAAATTTGAGTTTTAAATTTAAATGCGCGGGGACCGCACTTTACCTTTGTAAACAGTGCGTAGGAACGCACGCGCTTTGTAAGGAAAGTGCGGACCCACGACTTTTTTCTTTGTAGAAAAATTCGGGGTCTGCAGGTACCATGTGTGTCACCTGCGGACCCCCGCGGGCGATTTTCGAACCATATTTCTTCCTTAAAAATAAAATTTAAAGCCTAAAAACGAATTGTAAACAGATGAAATGAAAGATTAAGAGGTCGTGGATTACCTGGGGACTGACGGTTCTCGATTTCGACGGATGAATTTTCCAGAATCTTCACATGAAATTTTTTACCCAAAAGCTTCTACTTTTCACTCTGAACTTGAACGGTAAAAATGAAGTTGAAAAAGTCCTTTTTATAAGTTTTTTCGAATAGATGAATTTTTAATTTATTTATTTTTCACTTTAAAAAGGGTATTTTTGAAGCATTTTTACTCATATTAAACATGTATGTGTAATGTTTCAAGTTTTTGTGCAGAAATTGGATTTTTCAGGAGAGTTGATCATTTTTCAACAAAGAGCATACTTTTATCACTTTTTCGGACTCTTTCAAAAATTTACGAAAAAGCGAAACATTGGAGTCCTCTTTTAAGCCCTTTTTAGACTCTCTAAACATGAAAAGATTGCCGAGTACTTGATTGTTCGAACTCGTTAAAGTAAATGAATAATCGTCCCTTCAGTATAAGTTTACCCCTTTTATGGACTGAAATGGACTATTTACGAAAAAGGTATACGTTGACTAATTATGGTCAATAGAGTTCTCTCTCGCATTATTTTATCCTTTTTCGGGCTCGAGAGACTAAATTTACGAAAAAGTACACCCACGGAGTTTTCTTAAGTTTTTCTTCTGACTCCCTAAAATTGAAAAACACCGAGTTTCTCCTATACTGGAATCGTTAAAATTTAACAGTAAAGGACCTGTTCAATTTTAAACAGGAACGAACCACTCCTTCTTAGTGTTCGAATCTTAAACTAAGTTGGACTCATCCGAAGGATGAGCTTATAAACAAGCAAATGTTATCCTCCTCAAGCTTGTCAAAAATAAAGAGGTACTTGCCAGAAATGGTGGGGGAAAAGAGAGGAAAATGGGCGTGTTTGTTGTATTTTGATTCTTCAAAAATTCAGTCAACCACTCTTGAACACGACACTTTCATTCACCTGGGTTGGGAAATCCTTTGCCTAACAGTTAATCAAACCTCATTGAAAGTTTTCATCCGGTTTCTGGGTATTAGCTTTGGGTCAATTGTCGCCAAGCCATCTGCAGTGTCGTTATGTGTTCAAGAGGACAGTTTAAATAAACCATTCATCTGCAAAATATCTGTCATCCATTTTGACCATCCCTGAGTCAGTCCTTGCCAATATATTTTCAAAACTTGATCTATGATTTTGTGTTGTGGGCTTGCCTACGACGGATCACTTTCTATCGACGACAACTCATTATCTAGGAAGTTGATCCAGAAATCGTCAGTACCTTGAAATCTGCATGCCTTAATGGCAGGTTTCTCGCCTTCGACGACAGGTTGCATCATTGACCTTCGATCGAATGATTCCGTGAGATGTTTGACTTCAGCTCATTCATTCACATTTCATGGATTGTACTGAGTACTTTGAGAGCCATTGACATTACTGGTGGTTACTCTCACACTTGTTAACAATTTACATCATTGACTGGTAATCAAGTGGTTTCTACCATGTTCAACTTCGACACATTCATTCACATGGATAGAATCGTACTAGTTTGAGATGCGGAAATCAAGACCCTGGATCTAGTTTCTACCATCTAGGCTGCGAGGAATTTTGTTATCATTTATACAGTGGACTATTTATAAACAGATGGTTGCGTCCATACTGTGTCTACACATGTCTATACTGTGATGTACTCAAAATCATTCCTATATCAGAACAGTTTGAATTAGTTTCTAGTTAGTTTTGATCTGAGTATGGGAATGCCTACCTCAGCGAAGATATATACATATATATTTTGCATTGAATGTTTTTACAGGTTCCGACTGGGGTTTCCACAGGATGATCCTTGAAATGATAAAGTATTGCACTCTTCATATATGACAGACTTCAACATCATCTATTCCAGACTTTGCACTTTAGGGGGCAATCTGTTACACTGAAAATTTTCATCCTGACATTCTGCCATGTGTATGAGCTCATTATTACTCATACTTCTCCCTTTTGCAAGTCTAACATATCAGTTCCTCATGTCAAGCCTTGAAAATCAGAAAAAATTCCTAAAAGTCTCCTAAACTTTGGTGTCGCACTTTTTGGTTATCTTGCCTGCGGTCCCGCACCCAATGTTTAGCTTTCCTACGTTCCTGAACGCACTTTATCTTTGTTATAGGTGCGGACCCCTGTAAGATTAAAAAGGCGCAAGTAAATCCCAAAAATCTCAATTAAAGTAAATTCTGGAAGCTTCTAGAATGGATCTTGCAGTGGCAGAACCGCTCTTGTGAGGTGCATGAATCCCTTACCTTATGGAGCTAACCCCTTGATGTGAGGAGCTTATCCCTTTGAAGGAGGATTCTATCCCTTCATACTTGGAACAGAAAACCTCCTCTTTTCCACTATAAAAAGAGGCATTGGGTAGCCTCAAAGAGAGTTCAAGCTTTTAGAATATTTGAAGTTAAGTGTTGTTGAGATTTAGACTCAGTTAACTAAGACTTTTGTGAGGAGAGATTGCATACCTCTATTTGTCTTGGTTGGAGGAGTGCGGAGCTTATCAAAGTAAAGGAGACTCCTGCTTCGGACCCCGGAAAGTCCTGTGCAACATCAAGGCTCAGGTTGTAAGGATTTTCTTCTTTTGAAATTAATACAAATATACTCATTTTTCTCAATAAGCTTTCAATCAATGGTTTATTTCTTAGATTCCTTGATCACTATGATAAGCATGGTTTATGATGATTTCTATACAGGTGCTATGTAATATTTTTCTTGTTTGTGACTGCAGGTTTACGAGGAAAACTCCTTCAAGCGCGCGAGGGATAACAACAACTTCAAACAAGCACTGGACAAACGGTAAGTCTTTTACACCTATATAGAGCTTTTCATAGATCATATATGCTTAGAGAAATATTAGTGTATTTGGCTGTTTGTTTCTAGATACTTTTAGTACTAGGGAGATTCCTTTTGTTCCGTACATTTACTAAAAAAAACAACAATGCCAAGATGTAGATATGAAGCTCCAATAAGCTAATACACTCTTCCAGGAGGTTAAAAGACACACTCACTGAGAAGAGGCACTAGTATGGCCTAGATCTGAATAGATCTGGCCTCCACTAGTTGTCAAGCATAAAGACAACCAAACCCTCAACAAGATATTTGTTGTATTTGGAAGAATAGATTGGCCCAAAGCCTAATAGTGGACAATAAATCCAAGGCTCCTCCAACAACTACTCAATGGAAGAGGTGGGATTCCTAATCAGGAACACCGAAGTGCTAAAAAACACTATTCTCTGTTAAACAGCCAAGAGAATAAGAAATTTCTAAACAGACAATATCTTTTGAAATCATATGGTCATCAACAACCCTCTCTTGTTGTCCTTCTCTTCCTTTTATAAGATAGAGTCCTTGCAAACCCTAAACCATCTCAAATGAATTAGCCTTGTTCACATGAACAGTCTCCAACTTGATCTACTATTTATCTAGGAAGTTCAATGAATCTAGACAACATTGTGATTTGGTCATGTTGACCCAATCAAATAGTTCAATCCCCTTCACACATAAGGGGTTTTTAATGTAAATAGCCCAGATATGTATTTTTTCACATGTGGCATTGATTTATTCATAGCTTTAGGAGTTTTACATGTCCTCCTTTGCATTTTTATTCATCAACATGAAAACAAAAGCAAAGCAAAGTAAAATTGAATATTCCTATGATCTTGTGCTAATTTAGGAATGTTACAGTCCTCCCCTGCCAAATGTTGCTCGTCCTCAAGCAACTATAAGGATAGAACTGAAGATCCTCTCCTCTTCTTCTTGTACCATATTCAAATGATATGTTCCTCCAAATAAAAATATGCCTTCTCAAAAATATGCCCTCAAGTTGTTCCTCCCATGTGTATAAGCATGCCTTTGGTAAAATTCCCAAATGGGTCTCATCATGAAAAAGTAGAACATACATGGAAACAACAATATGTGATCTAGAGGCCTTCTTGAGGCATGGAATCATAAATATATTGGGAATCATCATCCCCATGTGAAAGCTCCATCCCCAAGCTATCTGTCTGAGAAACAATTTCTTGCTGTGTACATAAATCCGTGCTCAAGACATTAAAGATTATGTCACAAACAAAAGTATATCTGTCTTTGTTCTATAAACCTTCAAACATTAATTATATAATCTTCAAACATTAAATCCATGGAAGGCTCTGCAATGCCATATCCTTCTTATGCTGAAATGAAAGGATGGAAGAAACAAGAAAGAAAGGATTTCAATTTGATATGCTGCTTGAAACAGAATCTATCAGTGTAAAATCCTGAAGGAATGAGTAATGATAACATTAAAATAGAGGAGCGCCCATTAAGGTTTATTTAACTCTTAAATACACATGTATCTAGAGACCTGCAGCTCAAATTACTCTATTTTACTCACAGATATGGAAAACATAATGAAAACTAAGAAACTATTCAGCATAAACAGAATGAAGGAAACTTGCAAAAACTTTTCATTAATTCAGTATTCTTCAGTACAAAATTTTAGCTTCAAGGTCCAAAACTCGGAACCTTCATCTTTCTTCAAATTGTCTTTTTATACATTATCACGAAACAATTTCCAGTAATGAAACTGATTCTAACTATTCTAACTAACTTTAACTGCCTAAACTATTAACTTTTATAGAGGTACATGCCTCGAAAAAGTCTTATTACATTTGCATAATCCTGAGAAATGACATAATGAGAATTTTTATAACTTCTAATCTAAAGGAACAACTGGTCCTGAAGTGGCTGCGGAATCGACGGCTACTTTTGATTTATCCGTTGGGATCTTTTTTGCTGTGTCAATGGAGAAGATTTTGCATTTTTTCCAAAGTTCACTTTGAGTTGTAGGAGCATTCCTGTAGCTGAGGTATTCCAATCTAAATGCAACTGCCTGATTGTGAGTGAGCCTTTCTGTGAAGAGTGCCTTTACCATCCATAGAAAATTGAAGTGCCTCTGTAAAAATTTAAACACTGTCTCTCCCTTTAAAACTTGTGTCTTTTCATGTCTGCTATCTGCTCTGCTCTTTGCCAGTGTTAATGCATCTTCATAAAACTTCCATGTCAAAATATTTCCCTTTTCTGTCCAGCATGAAGGCAAACCTGTTCGGATCAATTTATCAAAAGTTATATCAAACTTCTTTACCGCCTCTTTAATTCTTAGTAACCTTTTCTCTGCAACTTTTCGTAGATCATTCTTAATTATCATTTTATTAACTTCTTCAGCATAGAAGTATCTGTCTTGTATATCAATTTCTTCTAGCTCTTCATCTGATTTGGAATTGATAAAATTTAAAAACCTCCTAGCCCAATTTGCTCTTTTAATGAGTGTTTGTTTTTCTGATGATATCTCCTCTTCATGGTCTGAGATGAGGCGTTTCTCTGTAGCAATTATACTTAGGGAATCCCAATTTGACTTCATTTCAGAGATAATTTCAGTCCAAATAATATCTTTAGCTCTTAAAAGTGAGATGTTACCTTTTAGCTTCTCCTTGAGCTCCTTAATTTCATCCTCAGCCTTTTGTAATTGCTGCTTATTTTCATTTGCTTTACCTTCCCATCCTCTCATCATCTTAGTAGTTGTTTCCAAATCTAATTGAACCCGCTTAAGATCACCTTCTTTTGGGCCTATCTTTAGCTCGTGTAAGAGGAAAGGCCATTAATTGTGAATTTACATTTTCCCGCCAAAAAAGATGGAATGTTGAGAACCACCCTCGGTTTCATCATCGCCGCGAACATTCCCAAGACTAATTTATCAACTTTCTCGTCATCGTCTCCCCAAAATATTTGCGATGCAACTCAGAACTGGTCTATACTCAACATTGAACGTTTCCAGGTTAAATTCTTCTCCTTATAACTGAGCCTCCTTTGAATTTGGTTTCAAGTATGACAAGCACAAACTGAATTCTTCATTTGAAAGGTCTTCAAAGTAACGAGCCAATGAATCTTCGGAAAATTGCAATGCTGACTCATTTTCGGGAAAACACAACGCTTGGCGGATCAGTTGCGTTGATACCTGCAGAACGTTTTCTCCCTGCGAATTCATTATGAAACATTTACCAGGGTACATTGATGAGACAAGCCATGAGATGAACTCAGGAAACAAGTGGGTTTTTGGAATACAAGCGGACAAGACACCAGAACTCTTCATGGCGGAAAATACTGGGGATTTATCAGTGTTTAGGGTCACTTGGTAATGCAACAAGGGATGATTGACGGATGACAGGGTATCGTGAATGTCCTTTTCACTATCCATGAGAGAACTAAAGCTTGATGAACCAAACAGAGAAGCTCGTTTTGCCATGGCTGACAGGCAATGAAAACAATACGGGGGTATTGGGCAATGAAAAGGTGGCGGGAGCACGACTCAAAGGGAAAAAGAACCACAACCAAACGAGAATGGGACAAAGAGCAATTTAACATTTAAGAAAATCCATAATAAATGCCGAAATGACGTCACTACGGGGGGTCCAGGAGTACGGCGGAAAACTTCGACCTATACCCCCCGTAATGAATCTCAGCTATTGATCACGGCTTGCCCAAGATTTTGACCAGTCAACTACGGGGGGTCCGATTTTGATAATTAACGAGTTATTTTTCCCACCGTAATAACTAATCTGGAACCACTCTCCCACAATCACCACTTCCGCTCAGGAAGTTGCTTGAACTTTAAGCTCAAAACAAAACATATATTTCAATAAAGTTTAATAATCATCGAGCTTTGAAACGTTTCTTTTTATGAGATAGTATAAAAACCTTATACTATAACATATGTTTTTCTGATTTTCTAATTTTTTTTATTTTTATTTTTTTGTATTTTTGATACTCAAAATAAAAATTAAAAAAGATATGCGGATATGATCCACAACATCTGGCTCCACCTGGGGATAGTGTTTTTGCCACGAAACACTAAGAACTTGCAGGTTAGTGCCTTCACTTCGGGCATGGAGTCACATATTGCTTGGTGGAAAATGTACAATGATCACACCGGATATATACAATGATGGTGAAACAACTTCTTTAGTGCCGGAAGTAATGCTTTAGATATTGCCCATTCACAGGCATATCTAATACTTCTCCTTCAAGATTTTCCAACATGAAAGTGTTATTTATCCTGACTTCATTGATTTTGAATGGACCATACCACAAAGGATCAAATTTGCCGTGTTTCCCTTTGTCCTCCCTTCGGGTATCCCATCTCAATACCAGGTCTCCCTTCTGAAACATGATTTCTTTGGCCTTCCTGTCAAATATTGTCTTCATTTTCTGCTGATAAACAAGCAAATTCTCCTGAATTTTATCTATGTTTTCACTTAGTTCCATTACATTATTCATTCTGCTAATCATGGCATTAGGTTCTGCTTGAGCATCTTGAAGGAAGGAAATCACAGGCTTCACCAACTGGGTAGGAAACAAAGCCTGAGTACCATATACTAATTCGTAAGGTGACTTACCAGTGGATCTTCTAGCGGTCATCCTTGTTGCCCATAGCGCAAACACTAGCTTTGAATCCCAATTCTTTTGGTTTTCATTTATTGTCTTCTTCAGAATTCTTACCAATGTTTTGTTGGAAGATTTTTCCAAGTCGTTCCCCTGTGGATGATAATCTGTAGAATGAGACAATATCACATTGTAAGTCTGACAAAAATTAATAAACCTGAGTGAGCTGAAAACTTGGGCATTATCTGTCACAATCTTCACTGGGCATCCAAACCTGCTAAAGATATTCTCCTCTAGAAACTTCATAACAACCAAATCATTTGCCTTCCTGGTGGGGATTGCCTCCACCCACTTTGTAAAATAATCTGTAGCAGTAAGGATCCACTTAAATTTCCCACTAGATGGTGGATTGATTTCTCCAATGAAATCCAACCCCCATTGTCTAAAAGGTTCTTCAATAAAAACAGGGAGAAGAGGTAATGGAGCTAGCTTTTTCTTTTCTGCAAATACTTGGCATTTTTGACAACTTTTGACTGCTTTATAGACATCAGCAAACACAGATGGCCAATAAAAACCTGATTTGAATATTTTGTGAGCAGTTACCTTCCAGCTGTAATGACCTCCACACAAGCATTCATGATATTTTTTGATTACTTCTGAAACTTCTTCCTCTGTCAAACATAACAACAACACACCAGCAGGGTCCTTCCAATATAATTTTGCTTCAATTATGACATAAGGCTGGGCCTTGAGTTTTAAAGCTTTGTATTTAGTTCTATTTATTGAAGGAGGACAAGAAAGAAAGCACAAATAATGAATAATATCTTTGTACCAATCTGAGAAGATAAATTTATACTTAATTGTCGTCTTTGACCGATTATCACCTGCTTCTCCATTGACTTTGTCTACAGGGTCCAACAAATTGATTCCCAATGCTTGGAAATTTGACTCTGTCAATAATTTGGCCAATCCCAATCCTTTCACCAGTTTGGTTGGTTTTACATCCAGGTCATATTCTTGGATTTTAGCAATCCATTTTCCCCTTTTACCTTCCACATCACTCTGTACTAGGACATCTTTTACAGCTGAATTGGGAACGTATGCTAAGATTTGAGAATGAAGGATATAAGTTCCGAATGCTTTCAATGCTTTCACCAGAGCGTATACTTGTTTCTCCAATATATTATATTTCAATTATGCATCTCGGAGAACTTTTCTAAAATATGCTACAGGATGTTCATGCTTTTCTTCATTTCTCTGTAATAACACAACAGCAATTGTTGAAGGAGATGCAAATGAGAAGATCTGAAATGGCTTCAAATAGTTTGGACTGATTAGAACAGGTGCTTCCTTTAAAGCCTCTTTAATCCTTTGAAAATATTCCCTTGCTTCTTTGTCCCACTTCACTTCTGCATCCTTTTTTAACATGTCTGTTATCTTTTTGACGATCTCTGCATAATTGGGAATGAATCTTCTTAGAAAATTAATTTTTCCGAGAAATCGCTGTATATCTTTCTTACTTCGGGGCAGTGGAATTGACTGGATTGCTTCGACCCTTGCTGGATCAATCTTCACTCCTTCTTTAGAAACAATATGACCCAATAGTTTACCCTCCTCCAGAGCAAACAAAGACTTTTTAGGATTCAACGATAATCCAAACTTTCTACACTTCAGGAAAGTTTTCTGCAAATGTTGTAGATGCTCCTCATCAGATTTTGAAAAAAATGTGACATCATCTAAATAAACTACCACAAACTCATCTCCCACAAATGCGATATCCATTGCTCTTTGGAATGTGGCCCCCGCATTCATCAGGCCAAATGGCATCCTAGCATACATAAATGTTCCCCAGGGTGTAGTGAAAGCAGTTTTCTTTTGATCTTCCTTCTCCATAGCAACCTGATTATACCCCGAAAATCCATCCACCATAGATAATCTTTAGGCCCCCGTGACTTTTTGTAAAACAAAATCCATCTTCGGCAAAGGATAATTATCTTTTAATGAAGCCCTATTCAAATTTCTGAAATCTACACACAGCCTTATCTCTCCGTTTTTCTTTCGGACTGGTACAAGATTGGAAACCCAATCCAAATATCTAAGCGGAACAATTATTTTGGCTTGCAGCAATTTCTTTACCTCCTTTTCGATCGGAGCCAACAACAATGGATTGATTTGCCGAAGCTTCTATTTATGCATCTTGACTCCATCCTTCAGTGGGATTTTATGCTGTATGATACTCTTATCACATGTCTTCAAATCATCGTAAGACCAAGCAAATACATCTTGGAATTGTTTGAAAAAATCTACGTACCTTTCTTTGTAGTCCTTCGAGACCCCTTTGAACAATTTGATCATTTTAGGCTCCTGTTGAGTCCCTAAATTGCAATCTTCCACCTGCTCATCTTGGTTTGCTTTCTTCTGATTCACTGCAACGTCGTTTGCACCAAACAGTCTTTCAAGAGGCACTAAGCCTCTTGGTAAAACATTGTCTTTCAACTGAATGATTTCCTGACCACCAATCTTCTTTTTAAGAGTCTTACCAGCCAATTCATCTTCATCAGTTTCCAAATCAATCTGATGATCTTCAAAATCTTCAATCATCAACAGAAACTGCTTAATCTGTTCATCGTCCTCAAAGACCTGCCAGTGTTTAATATTGTCAGGAATTGAAGGTCTATGTCTCATCTCAATTTCATACCTTAGTCTCGGACTGATCGGAGGCTTGAATGTACTTGCTGCAACCACCAAAGAATCAGCCATTCTATTTTCTTCCCTTGGAACAAACTGTAAGTTGAAGGCTTCAAAGTAATTTTCGATCAGATCCCAGACCTCATTCTGATATGCTCTTAACCTGGGATGTTTAGTTTGACATAAATTCTTGATCTGTCTTATAATTAATTCTGAATCTCCAAACACAGTCATAGACTGAATTCCCATTTGCTTAGCTGTCTGCAAACTAATGATTAATTCTTCATATTCTGCAACATTATTAGTGGACTCAAACTCCAATTTGAAAGAAAAAGGCACAAGGTTGCCTTCAGGAGAAACAAAAATGAAACCAGCTCCAGTTCCTTCTTTGGAAAACGCACCATCAAAATAAAACTTCCATAGCTTGTTCAAATGCAGCTCCTTATGTACAATTGTTGAAGGAAGCTGCCCTTGCGATTCTTCAGCAAATTCTACCTCTTCATGCAGCATGAAGCAAGAGAGATCATCCTTCTCTTGGCCATAAATTGGTGAATTACCTGCATCTTTCTTGGTAGCAATTTTTTGAAATCTAGTCTCTCTATACAACCTCCTTTCTTCACCATTGAAAACGGGAATGATAGCATATGTAAAATCTAGCTTCAAAACTCCTCCAAGCTTTGCCCCCCATGATCTAGATAATAACATACCAAACTTGGCAGGAATATCTGCCACTACAACATCCATCATAATGCTTTTGGCTGGGATTTGAGCCAATGTAACAACCATATCCTTAATAAGACCCACACACTTTACCCTTTTTGAGTCGAAAGAATAAAGATCTCGATATGGCTTGGTGATTTGCAAATTCAACTCTTTCATCACACACAATGGCATCAGATTGTGGGACGCACCAGAATCTAGCATGCAGTTATGTAGAACAAAATCATGTAACAGAAGTGATATATAAAAAGGAGGGACATATGAATCTACCTCTTCAACATGAGGTCCAAATGTAACCACTGGTTTCTCTTCCTGCAGATTTACTATATCACCTACTTCATCAGACTGAGATAAATTGATAAACTCGGCAATCTCTTTCTTATAGCCAGGTGTTTTCATTAACTCAAGAAGAGGTACTTGAATCTTCACTTTCTCCAACTCTTTCGACAAACTAAAAGTTTGATTTGATTTTGTCAACTTTTCAGGTTCTTCTTGATCTTTCTTGGAATTTGAGTTTTGATTAGAAACAGTAACCACTTTCTCCAAAATATTAGAATCTCTAACTTTTGTTTGAGAAGCTTCTGCTTGCTACTTTTCCTTCTCTTTTTCTTCGTTCATGGGCTTTTTCCCCTTATCTGTTTTCTTAGTTTGATCTTTCTGGAATGGAGTCGCCATTGGAGCAGGTGCTGCTTCTGATTCTTTTTCTTCATCGTCTTGAGTCCTTAGTCTCTTCTTTGACCTCAAATCGTACTTTTTATGCAACTTGGATTGCATGAAGTCTATGAACTGTCTGCAGTAATCATCCATCTCTTCTTGATCAAATGAAAGATCATTTTCTTCCACTTCTTCTTCTTTAGCGTCTTCTTCTGTTTCATCGTCTTCCATATACACAGCAGAAATTCGAGCATCATCCTCTCTCTCATCATCATCATCAGCTGAACGGGACGGGGCTGCCTCTATGTACAAAGGTGCTTGCACCTGATCTTGATCTTTTTTTTCTCTTTGTAGAATCTGTAGGGGCTGTTTTTTAAATTGGGGATTAAAAACCCCTCTATTCTGTCTTGCAGGCTTACTATCTATTTCCAACTTTACCAATTTATTTGACAGATTTTTTATGACCTTATTCATATCGTCAATTCTCTGATCTTGAGTTGAGGCTTCTTCTTTAGCCTTTCCTTTATCTGAAACTTTACCAGCAGCGGACATATTAGCCTCAATCTCCAGAGCATCAGTTTGAATCTGCTCCAACGTAGGGGACCTTCTTTCCCTCAATGTGAAACTGAATTCTGGTTCAAATGCACCAACAAAAACGACCCTAGCTCCAATAGGAGGAGGCTTCATCTCTGCAGGCAAACTATTATACAATTTGTTAAATCTCTTCACAAAATCACTCATATTTTCATCAGATTTCTTCTTGATTGCATTAAATTCTGTCAAAGAATAGCCGTGGTCCCTCTTTTTGCCCCACCTTTCAATGAAACGTCTTTCTAGGGCATCCCAATCGTTAATGGAACCATTAGGTAATCCTTTGAACCATTTCCTTGCCTCTCCACTTAGAGACTGAACAAAGAGTCTCATAACAACATCTAAATGCTCAACATTTAAATTCTTTGCAAAAGTGCAAAACAGGGGAAAGTGCTGTTCTGCAGTTATTTCGTCTTCACCAGTAAATCTAGGGAGCAACTTGAGGTACTCCTGAGGCATATCATGCAATGGTTGGGCTAGATTTAATGGTGCATATCTATTCATCAAGAAAGCAGGGGCTGCAGGGACTGCCATATTTATGCCCGGGTTAACTGCTCCTTGAGCGGGGGTAAAATGAATACCAGTTGTAGGAGAGGATGAATGAGGTGGAACAAATGATATAGGAGTTGGAGTATGAACGACTGCAGAAGAGTTGGCAGCTATATGGGGCTGAGTTTCTATAAAAGGAAAAGACACAAACTCCAAAGATTGCTCTTCTAATGTGGGTTCTTGAAAACGAACGGGTGATGGTGATGATTCTTCTTCCGAGAAAATGAGTTTCTTGGAAGCTTTCTTGGATGAGAAAATGTTTGAACTGCTTCCTGGTGCAAGCAGTGTAATTTCAGGTGTATCTAATATTTTTGGTTTCTGGCCCTTCTTTGAAACAAGCTTCTCAGGATCCGACAAAACAGGAACTTTTTTCTGAGAGGTATATGACCTCGTGTGAGGTTTCTTGGGAGCCAGAGCTATTTTCAAACAAACACAATGTACTATTTCCTCCTCTCTGAACAACCAGAGAAAATTTAAAACAAAACCCAGGGAAAATCTCCGAATCTTCGGTCCCCGGCAACGGCACCAATTAATGTTGTTCCTTGAGAAACAATTTCTTGTTGTGTATAGAAATCCGTGCTCAAGACATTAAAGATTATGTCACAAACAAAAGTATATCTGTCCTTGTTCTATAAACCTTCAAACATTAATTATATAATCTTCAAACATTAAATCCATGGAAGGCTCTGCAATGCCATATCCTCCTTATGCTAAAATGAAAGGATGGAAGAAACAAGAAAGAAAGGATTTCAATTTGATATGCTGCTTGAAACAGAATCTATCAGTGTAAAATCCTGAAGGAATGAATAATGATAACGTTAAAATAGAGGAGCGCCTATTAAGGTTTATTTAACTCTTAAATGCACATGTATGTAGAGACCTGCAGCTCAAATTACTCTATTTTACTCACAGATATGGAAAACACAATGAAAACTAAGAAACTATTCAGCATAGATAGAACGAAGGAAACTTGCAAAAACTTCTCATTAATTCAGTATTCTTCAGTACAAAATTTTAGGTTCTAGGTCCAAAACTCGGAACCCTCCTCTTTCTTCAAATTGTCTTTTTATACATTATCACGAAACAGTTTCCAGTAATGAAACTGATTCTAACTATTCTAACTAACTTTAACTGTCTAAACTATTAACTGTTATGGAGGTACATGCCTCGAAAAAGTCTTATTACATTGCATAATCCTGAGAAATGACATAATGGAAATTTTTATAACTTCTAATCTAAAGGAACAACTGGTCCTGAAGTGGCTGCGGAATCAACGACTACTTTTGATTTATCCGTTGGGATCTTTTTTGCTGTGTCAATGGAGAAGATTTTGCATTTTTTCCAAAGTTCACTTTGAGTTGTAGGAGCATTCCTGTAGCTGAGGTATTCCAATCTAAATGCAACTGCCTGATTGTGAGTGAGCCTTTTTGTGAAGAGTGCCTTTACCATCCATAGCAAATTGAAGTGCCTCTGTAAAAAGTTAAACACTGTCTCTCCCTTTAAAACTTGTGTCTTTTCGTGTCTGCTATCTGCTTTGCTCTTTGCCAGTGTTAATGCATCTTCATAAAACTTCCATGTCAAAATATTTCCCTTTTCTGTCCAGCATGAAGGCAAACCTGTTCAGATCAATTTATCAAAAGTTATATCAAACTTCTTTACCGCCTCCTTAATTCTCAGTAACCTTTTCTCTGCAACTTTCCGTAGATCATTCTTAATTATCATTTTATTAACTTCTTCAGCATAAAAGTATCTGTCTTGTATCTGAATATCTTCTAACTCTTCATCTGATTTGGAATTGATAAAACTAGAACTCTTATTCATCTTCTTTTTAATGACCGTTTGCTTTTCGGGAGGATATCTCCTTCATCCAGACAGGCGTCGTGAAAGCAATTATACTAATCCTAATTCTGACTTCATTTCTGATAATTTCAATCCAAAATAATATCTCTGCTCTTAAAAGTGAGATGTTACCTTTTAGCTTCTTCCCAGCCCTTACCTCATCCTCACTTTTTTGTAATTGCTTCTTATTTCTTCATTTGCTTACCTTCCCATCCTCCACACCATTTTAAGAGTTTGCTTTCAAAATCATCCAACTGTCAAGATCATCTTCACCACCTTCTGCCTCAGAGGAAAGACCATCATGTAGGTCCCATAATTTCTTGCCAAAAAAGACTAATGTCGAGAACCAATTCTCGGTTTCATCATCGCCGAACATTCCCAAGACTAATTTATCAACTATCTCAAGCCATCGGCTCTCTCCCCAAAATCTTCGCGATGCAACTCAGAACTGGTCTATACTCAACATTGAACGTTTCCAGGCTAAATTCTTCTCCTTCTAATTGAGCCTCCTTTGAATTTGGTTTCAAGTATGACAAGCACAAACTGAATTCTTCATTTGAAAGGTCTTCAAAGTAACGAGCCAATGAATCTTTGGAAAATTGCAATGCTGACTCATTTTAGGGAAAACACAATGCTTGGCGGATCTGTTGCGTTGGTACCTGCAGAATGTTTTCTCCCTGCGAATTCATTATGAAACATTTACCAAGGTACATTGATGAGACAAGCCATGAGATGAACTCAGGAAACAAGTGGGTTTTTGGAATACAAGCGGACAAGACACCAGAACTCTTCATGGCGGAAAATACTGAGGATTTATCAGTGTTTAGGGTCACTTGGTAATGCAGCAATGGATGATTAACGGATGACAGGGTATCGTGAATGTCCTTTTCACTATCCATGAGAGAACTGAAGCTTGATGAACCGGACAGAGAAGCTCGTTTTGCCATGGCTGACAGGCAATGAAAACAATACGGGGGTATTGGGCAATGAAAAGGTGGCGGGAGCACGACTCAAAGGGAAAAATAACCACAACCAAATGAGAATGGAACAAAGAGCAATTTAACATTTAAGAAAATCCATAATAAATGCCGAAATGATGTCACTACGGGGGGTCTGGGAGTACGGCGGAAAACTTCGACCTATACCCCCCGTAATGAATCTCAGCCATTGATCACGGCTTGCCCAAGATTTTGACCAGTCAACTATGGGGGGTCCGATTTTGATAAGTAATGAGCTATTTTTCCCACCGTAATAACTAATCTGGAACCACTCTCCCACAATCACCACTTTCGCTCGGGAAGTTGCTTGAACTTTAAGCTCAAAACAAAACATATATTTCAATAAAGTTTAATAATCATCGAGCTTTGAAACGTTTCTTTTTATGAGATAGTATAAAAACCTTATACTATAAAATATGTTTTTCTGATTTTCTAATTTTTTTTTTTTTTTTGTATTTTTGATACTCAAAATAAAAATTAAAAAAGGATATGCGGATATGATCCACAACACATCCAAAAAGTGAGTTACCCTCCAACATAGTAACTCATGAAACATCTCTTCCACCTTAAACTCTTGTAAAGAAGGTGGGTTGCATGGCTGAATTTGTGGGATCAAACTGTCCATCCCACTCTGCTTCTCTCTCCACTTATTATATGTGTGGATCTGATGTTGACCTTGGGCTGAAATATAACGCTCCTCAAAGATGACCCAAGTCACTCCATCAAATAAATCACCCAGGAGGTGCCTCCTCAAATAACTCAAGATCTCCAGATGGTTCCTCCCAAAAGAAGACAAGAGGTGTAGCATGGAAATCATGGTCTTCCCATTGTTTCTCCTGAAACATGAAACATTTGAAGTATGGAGAATCATACTCCCAATGGGCACCTTCATCTCTTGTGCCACTCCCCCAATAGAGCTTCCCATAATCATAAGAACATCATCAGTATATGGAAGCATGAAAAAATGAAAACAAGTTGCCATGTGACAACCAGGGGTGGAATATTGTTCCATATGTGGAACCAGCGCAGTGCATCCATTGCCTGCCTCATATCATAGTGAAAAAAGTGTCTTTTCAGCCACTTGTTTGCTGCCACATTCATCTTACAAGATGAGATCATGAAAGTACAATTTGGTGCCAATGGTGCACACCATAAATCATGTGGCATTCCCCCACAAACCACAAATAAAATGGCCAACATCAATGCCGTTAGGTTCCATGATTTGGCTGATTGGCAAGCCAAATGACAGTGTAACATCAAACCAAGCTTTGGAGCCCGAGGACCTAGCCTTCCTGGACTCAGAAAGGGCTCTCTCTATTATATGTAAGGGATATCTGTGTGTTTGTTTATTGTGTTCTGATTTTAGGCTAGTTATGAAGTAAGTTTTTGATTTTTTTTTTTTTAAGTTGTGAGGGATGAAACTGATCAAAGATATAAAATAGATAACAAGATGTTAGATTAACTGGGCTATGGGGTCAAAAGGTCAAGAAAGCTATTAGATGACGATACAAGGCTGTTGAAGGGCCGATTTGATTCAAGGTAGAAAGGATCTTTGGGAAAAATGGAGTAAATGGACATCAATTTTGTGAACAACAAAGAGTTTCAAGCATCATTGGTTCAATAGATAACATAAACATGGTAGGGAAAACCATTAATCATGCAAAATGTAACTATAAACTAATCAATACATAGAAACAAACATTCAAGCCATGCATAGAAGTATAAGACCCTCTAAATTTGGGAAATGGCTATCAGACTTTGGGGAAAACACATAAGACGGACTAAGAACTCAAAACAATATGCTGAAATGCCTAAACACAGTACTTCAAGTTATTGGGCACTTTGAATAACAAGATTCACATAGTTTTAGGAAAAGGGCTAGATCGGAACTAGGCCTCCTTGGTTCAACAAGATGATAATCTAATCAGTCAAAGAGATAGTTTCATGGATTGGAATATGGACAACCATAGGTAAGCAGGGCACACCATACATCCTACTTAACATGCATAGAACTATGAATGAAACTAGCAACAATATCCTCAAGTTGTTAAAGAGCAGTTAAGAATTCTTTAATGCAACTAAGGAAGAAGAAAACATAAAAGCTATGAAGATTCAGGAATTTTGAGGTGCCTCCATGGGCATATCTCAAATTTGTTCTCTACTGATCTATAGCAAGGAAGAAACATGTATCATGAATGAAAACTAGAAGACAATAACAAAGCAAGAAACACTATACCATTCTACCATGTCATGGAATCCATCAACAATCCTTCATCATCCATCCAAGAACATTCAAGAGGCAATCCAAAAGCATAACACAAGTATTTTCTCCAAAGCTCATATGACCATATATTTCTTCTCTTCTCAAGTTCAGCCTTGTTTACAAATGAGAGCTTGTGGAATAAATAGGCTCAAGTGAGGAAAACCTCATGGTTCAACTTGCATCCTCATTGGCCTAATCAAAATATCTAAACTTGTCCTTGAGGCTTTGCAAAGCCCAAGGCACAAAATATCTCATAAAATATCTAGAAAATGCTAAAGAAGGAAAAATAATTGAATTTTCATTATTTTCAATCTGCAAAAATAGCTAAACGCACATTTGGAAAAGGCAGTTTTTAGAGGTTCAAAAATTACAAAAATATTTCAAATTTACATCAGAAAAAGGTCCCCTAACTTGCTGGTAACATTTGGCAGCCTTCCTGATGTCAAAACGAGGCTCATGATAGTTTGTTGGAAAGCTCTGAGTGTCTGCTTTCCGGAACAACTGAAATTTTCCCAATCCGATGCCTGGAAGTCCTCCAAAACTGCACCTGTGTGTAAAAAACCAAAAATTACAGTCTGCTGATAGATCGGGCAGAGTGTGCAAAAAGCGAGCATTTTTCGCCATTTCGGGGAAGAAAAAGATCTTCAAATGGCCTAAAAATCGCTGAGGGTGTGCTCATGAAAATATGGCATCCAATGATACCATCCTCCTCCTTTGACGAATCCCCAAAATGAAATGGCGAATTTCATGAGTTTTGACAAAAAACCCAAAAATGTGAAAAAACAAGATTGTGTCAAAATTTGCCCAAAATCAGTGTGTATGACCCTCAAGGGTCCTTGGCAACATGTTCGGAAGCAAAAACCAAAATATGAAGTTCTGAAGTGTCTTTTTTTACTTTCCGTGCCAGGCACTTCCCTTTAGCCTTCTTGAGCTTGTCTTGGGTAGCCTTGTCTCATATTTGGCATTCTGGCTTTGGTGAAGAAGTCATGGCCCCTTGCCTAGGAGAGGCAGATAGCACATACTTTGGAGAATTCCCTTCCCGATCCATGTCTTGTATTTGCTTGCCCTCATCAGGATGTTGCTGTGTATCATCTCTTGGTTGCCCTTGCTTCGTCACTGTCATGGCCTTGTTCATCATGTTCTTGCTGCTCAAACAAAATTACTCAGCTACCACTGTTAATGGTGCAACCATGGTTACAATGGTTGTGTGTGATGTCCTCTGCATAAGATCCCTTCTCCTTCCAAAAATACCTTTTCTTGCCTTTATGTGCTTGTTTTCCAAATTTTGCACCTCGCTGTAACATGAAGGAGGTGCTATTTTTAATTCAAATTCTCAAGAGTCTCACTATTAGTGAAGGAAGTCTTTCAAATCATTTCACCTTTGTCCCGCTTCATCATCTTAGGGTTTGTCAGGGAACAAAGCATTCTGTGGGCCCTCTACTTGTTATGAAGGAGGCCATTTGAAAATAGAAATTCTCATGCCCCTTTCTATATTACTGAAGGAGGCATCTCAAGCTGAGTGGGTACTTTGTTTATGATTGAAGGAGACCTTTGAATCTAGGTCTTTTTCTTTCTCTGTTCATTATTGAAAAGCCTTCTGCTTACAATTGAAAGAGGCCCTTGTAAACTGTATTGTTTACTTTTATCTTTGTTTAACCTTGAAGTTCGGCCTTCAAACAAATTTTAGATCCTGTTGCATAATCAACTTCTTGATGAAAAGATATAACACCTCGTACATTAGTATGTTTCAGTTTTTTGTGTAAAAGCAAACTTTTCCTTTTGCAACCTAAAGAAGGTGATTTTCATTTTTCTTTGTAGGGACAGCTTCTTGAAAACTATGTTGGTTGCATAAGACTGATTTTCAGAGCTGGCCCACCTGTTTGGAAATGAATGTAGAAATTCCATTTTGAGTTGCTAGAGGCAGTGATCTTCTGATCTTTGTATCTTTTTGCCATGATGGGGGACTTTTTGACCTTTTTGGTGCTTTGATTTTGTGGGATTTAGTCCAATGAGTTTCCTTTCTTTGCAAACTGCATTCTCTTTTGATTTCCAACAGTGAACTGCTACAATTTGAAGTCTTTTCCTGAAGTTTATCTTGCCCAACACTGATTTGAGCTATTTCATACTAGCACCCCTGCAGAGATGCATTGTTAAAATAGCTTTGATAATTGGAGTTCCTTCTTGTGGTGTCATGATGATAATGCCTGAAATTTCAGTTGATCTTCTTTCTTTAGACATAAGACCTAAAAACTCTTCTTTTTCTTGAATTGAACATTTCTGATCTTTGCTGAAACAAAACACAATGACCACTTTGATGGTGTATGACCTATAGATAAACAAAGGGTTGTTTTTCCAGATAATAATAAATGATGGCTGGCTGATATTGAAGACAGGGGTTTTGACTAGAGATAGCTTTTCTCAAGGTATTTGCCCTAAACACCACCACCTAGACCTAGAGACTTTGTCATAACCTCTGAGAGATTTCTGAGATATTGTTAGGTCATTATATGGCAAAATAAATGATGAGAGAGGAGTAAACAACTTGATTTATGTTGGACAGTGAGCTGTGTGAAAGCAGGGGAAAATTGATAAAAGAGGTACAAGGCTTGTGACAATTATGTACAAGGAAGGTTTTCTGATTTAGGACAGGACTGAAACCTGAAGACCACTTCCATATTAATATGCAAGAGAGGGGGAAAAGACAAAAATTTGTTTGAGGGTTTTTCTAGAGGACAAATTGACATATGGAGATAAGCTTCTAGAAAAATCAGCTAGGAATTTAGTCATCAAGAGCGGATGCAAAATACTGATGACTAACAATGGCTCCATTTGGGGAGGGTAATGCTCCTTTTCTCAGAGGTGTCCGTAATTTCTACTGGTGGGAGCTGAGAAGACCAATGCCTTACCCATTGGCCCAAATTTTCATTTTTCGATGCTACTTCGAAAGAGACAAGACAGATTAGTATCGATGATATCAACTCGGAAGGTCCCACCATGATCGTTACTATGTCAGTGAGCGGTGGGATAAGTCAATCAAATAGTATTCTTAAGGCTACTAGACAAATTAGGGAAACTAAGTTGTTTATCACTCAGAGTCCCACCGTGATCGCCATTATGTTAGAGAGCGGTGGGATAAGTCAATCAAACAGTATTCTTAAAAATAAGGGACTTCTAGAGTTCTAAGGTGTCCTTAGATTGTCACTAACTCAAAGTCCCACCGTGATCGCCATTATGTTAGGTTCCCGTGATTTGGCCGATTGGTGAGCCAAATGACGATGTAACATCAAACCAAGCTTTGGAGCCCGAGGACCTAGCCTTCCTGGACTCAGAGAGGGCTCTCTCTATTATATGTAAAAGATATCGGTGTTTTCACTTATTGTATTCTGATTTTAGGCTAGTTATGAAGTAAGTTTTTGATTTTTGTTTTTTAAGTTGTGAGGGATGAAACTGATCAAAGATATAAAATAGATAACAAGATGTTAGATTAACTGGGCTATGGGGTCAAAAGGTCAAGAAAGCTATTAGATGACGATACAAGGTTGTTGAAGGGCCGATTTGATTCAAGGTAGAAAGGATCTTTGGGAAAAATGGAGTAAATGGACATCAAGTTTGTGAACAACAAAGAGTTTCAAGCATCACTGGTTCAATAGATAACATAAACATGGTAGGGCAAACCATTAATCATGCAAAATGTAACTATAAACTAATAAATACATAGAAACAAACATTCAAGCCATGCATAGAAGTATAAGACCCTCTAACTTTGGGAAATGGCTATCAGACTTTGGGGAAAACACATAAGACGGACTAACAACTCAAAACACTATGCTGGAACGCCTAAACACAGTACTTCAAGTTATTGGGCACTTTGAATAACAAGATTCGCATAGTTTTAGGCAAAGGGCTAGATCGAAACTAGGCCTCCTTGGTTCAACAAGATGATAATCTAATCAGTCAAAGAGATAGTTTCATGGATGGGACTATGGACAATCATAGGTAAGCAGGGCACACCATACATCCTACTTAACATGCATAGAACTATGAATGAAACTAGCAACAATATCCTCAAGTTGTTAAAGAGCAGTTAAGAATTCTTTAATGCAACTAAGGAAGAAGAAAACATAAAAGCTATGAAGATTCAGGAAATTTGAGGTGCCTCCATGGGCATATCTCAAATTAGTTCTCTACTGATCTATAGCAAGCAAGAAAAATGTATTCATGAATGAAAACTAGAAGACAACAACAAAGCAAGAGACACTATACCATTCTACCAAGTCATGGAATCCATCAACAATCCTTCATCATTCATCCAAGAACATCCAAGGGGCAATCCAAAAGCATAACACAAGTATTTTCTCCAAAGCTCATATGACCATATATTGCTTCTCTTCTCAATTTCAGCCTTGTTTACAATGAGAGCCTTTGGAATATATAGGCTCAAGTGAGGAAAACCTCATGGTTCAACTTGCATCTTCATTGGCCTAATCAAAATATCTAAACTTGTCCTTGAGGCTTTGCAAAGCCCAAGGCACAAAAATATCTCATAAAATATCTAAAAAATGCTAAAAAAGGGAATTTAATTGACTTTGCATAATCTTTCATGTGCAAAAATAGCTAAACGCACATTTGGAAAAAGCAGATTTTAGAGGTTCAAAAATTACAAAAATATTTCAATTTTACATCAGAAAAAGGTCCCCTGACTTGCTGGAAACATTTGGCAGCCTTCCTGATGTCGAAACGAGGCTCATGATAGCTCGTTGGAAAGCTCTGAGTGTCTACTTTCTGGCGCAATTGAAATTTCCCTAATTTGATGCCTGGAAGTCCTCCAAATCTGCACCTGTGTGTAAAAAAAAAGAAAAAATACAGTCTGCTGATAGACCGGGCAGAGTGTGCAAAAAGCGAGCATTTTTCGCCATTTCGGGGAAGAAATGATCTCCAAATGTCCTGAAAATTGCTGAGGGTATGCTCCTGAAATTATGGCATCCAATGATACCATTCTCCTCCTTTGAAGAATCCCCAAAATGAAATGGCGAATTTCACGAGTTTTGACCAAAAACTTAAAAATGCCAAAAAAAGATTGTGTTAAATTTGCCCAAAAAATCGGCGTGTATGACCCTCGGGGTCCTTGGGAAACATGTTCGGAAGAAAAAAACCAAAATATGAAGTTACGAAGTGTCTTTTTACTTTCCGTGCCGAGGCTTCCTTTACCCCTTCTTGAGCTTGTCTTGGGCGGCCTTGTCTCATGTTTGGCATTCGGCTTTGGTGAAGAAGTCATGGCCCCTTGCCTAGGAGAGCGAGCTAGCACATGCCATACTTTGGAGAATTCCTTTTATATCCATGTCTTATATTCGCTTGCCCTCATCGGGATGTTGTTGTGTATCATCTCTTGGTATGCCACGCTTCGTCAGCACATCATGAGCGCTGATTGTTCATGATGTTCTTCTTTATCGAAACAGAGAACAAAATTCTGCCTTCACTGTCGATCTTGTTTGATCGAGCAACCACTGTTTAATTATTTGTGTGTGATGTCCTCCTTGGGTATAAGATCCTAGCTCCTTCCAAACAATACCTTTTCTTGCCTTTGTATGTCATTCAACAAGTAGACTCAAGGATAACAACACAGTCAAAGTGATGCTTCTGTGTGTTGTGGTAAAGTCACTTTTCCTTTGATGTGTTGAGGATATAAGACACCCTTGTTTTTTAGAGGAATGCAACAACGGTCGTTTATTTCAAGACCTTCTTTTTTCTTAGTTATTTTAATTCGAGCGAGATCCACCAATAGGAAGACATTCAACCATAAAATGTATCTTACACAATCAAAGGTTCTTGTGTATATGAGATAAAGTGGCGAGTTTTTGAAATGCTTCGAGGTGTTATAGGAAAAAGCTGTAGGAGTTAAAGCGATAAACTTCTTTTTGAACAAAGCACTACGCTCCTTGTATACAGCTCACCAAATATGTTTAATAACACAAACATAGTCAAACAATAAATATCTTACACAGTCAAAGGTGACTGTCCATAGTATAAAGAGATAGGCTTTGTAATGTTTGATGTGTTAACAAAGGTCCGGTAGCACTTCAAATACCAACAAAAACTCTTTTTTAAACAACACACTGTCCTCATGTTACTTCACTACTCTTTTCATATCATCTTGACAACACCTTGAAATTATAGTGGCATATTCCTCACTGACTTTGTTTGATGAAAGGTCAAACCCTGTTTGGTTAATCAACAATGTTCCCAAATGTATTGTGAATGCCCTTTTCAATATAAGACCTCTGCACCTTCAGAATGCTGCCTTTCCTATATTTTCATATAAATCAGCCAGTACTCATAACGAATTATACCATCAATCAAAGGAAAACACAGTCAAGAGGAGTTTCTTGTGTTTGGGCACCCAGCTTTGGTGTTTGAGGCAATAGGACACCTTTGTCTTCGTAGAGGAAGGAAAAATAAAGACCCCTTTGATTCAACAACACTGCTCTCTGTTTGGGCCAATCAACCAATAAATACCCAATATAGACATAGTAAATCACAATGCATTTACACATTCATCAGTCACTGTGTTTAAGGGACAAGGCGACAGAGTTTTGAGATGTTTTTATGATGTGTCAACAAAGGCCAGTGGCTTTTAACAATAAAAACTCCCTTTTAACAACACACTGTTCTTTCTCTTGGTATGTAACTCAACCAATTAAATCCACACTATCTACTCAGCCCAATAAAGAGTATACACAGTCCAAGTCACTATTTTTTTAAAGGACATGGTGACAGATTAGATTTGACTCACTCTCCACACAAAAATTTCCTTCTCTATGCTATCTTTGCTCTCATACCATTTTGACAACACCTTGAATGCAATGGTGGCTTCATTCGCTGATTGAGCTTGATGGAATGGAAGGTCACGGTACCACTTTTGTTCTTTTAACATAGAGGATACCTTTGGAAAGTCACCAAAGTTCATCATTTGCCACTATGTAAGACAAATAACCCACTTTGTTTTGCCCTTTAAGCCCTATGTTCCTTTCAATACTGATTGAGGCCAGTTTAATGGGATTTTCTCATTAATAAAGCTTCAAAACCCTTTCAAAAAACTACTTTAACATTCCTAACCAAGACCCTCACCCCTTTCACCAATTATTTAGCCTTTGATGCACGAAGCATATGATTACCCTTTAGAAATTTGAATATACTAAAGAGGCACTTAAATACCTTGAAACACGGTGGCAGCCATTGTTGAAAAGTTTGAGCAGCTCTGGAAATAGCTTTGGAAGGATTTTAGGTGATTTTTTGATCAGCGCTACAGGAGTGCCGCAGGCTGCTACAGGCGCGGCGCGCAGCAGTGCATTCCTTTGTAAATTTTGTGCACAAGTGCGTCGCGCACTTTTCCAGGAGTGTCGCGCAAGCTTTGCACCCAAGTTTGAAGGCCTTCCTGGTGTTGGAATTGGGCGCGATATGGCTCGTTGGAAATATGTGGAAGTCTAATTTTCAGAAAAACTTGAATTTTTTCATTTGGAGTCCATTTGGTTGTTCAAAAATTCATTCTCCCAACACTGGTAAAAACTGGTGAATCCTGGTGCAGAAATGCATAGTGCTGTTTGTAAGCCACTTTTGGATGCCTTCCCAGTGTCGGAATTGGGCTTGAGATGGCTCGTTGGAAATCTAGATAAGTATAATTTACAAATATGCTTGATTTGTTTCATTTGGTGTCCATTTTGGTGTTCAAAAACTGATTGTCCCATCACTGGTAAAAAATGGTGAATGCTGGTGCAGAAAAACATAGCGTTGATTGCAGGCTACTTTTGGATGCCTTCCTATTGTCGGAATTTGGCCCGAGATGGCTCATCAGAAAGCTATGGAAGTATAATTTCCATAAAAATTTGAAGGTTTTCATTTGGAGTCAATTTGGTTGGTGAATGCTGGTGCAGAAAAACATAGCGTTAATTGCAGGCTACTTTTGGATGCCTTCCTATTGTCGGAATTTGGCCCGAGATGGCTCATCAGAAAGCTATGGAAGTATAATTTCCATAAAAATTTGAAGGTTTTCATTTGGAGTCAATTTGGTTGTTCAAAATTTGACTGTCCCATCACTATTCAAAATGATGAATCCTAGTGCAGACCTTCTCCCGTGACATCTAAATTTTTCACATTTCTCACAAACCATGATACCTGTGTAGAAACCGAAGGAGTTTTTTCTTCTTGAACCTATGAGGGACAAAAACCTCTCTCACTTTTGTAAATTTCATCTCTTTTTGGTCAGAAACACTGTTTGAAGCGAAACTGGTCTTGGGCGGGACACATGATTTGTCTCGCCTATGTGCTTATTTTCCAAATTTCTCCTTGCACCCTCTGCTTGTACATGAAGGAGGTGCTATTTTTACACCAAATTCTGGGCCCTCAGCTTATTAGTGAAGGAAGTATTTCAAACAACAGTGTCTTTGTCCTGCTCATCAATTTAGGGTTTGTCTTTAAACAGGCTATCTGTGGGTCCTCTACTTGTTATGAAGGAGACCATTTGAAAACAGAAATGCTCATGCCCCTTTCTCTATTACTGAAGGAGGCATCTCAAGCTAAGTGGGTACTCTGTGTATGATTGAAGGAGACCTTTGATCTAGGTCCTTTTCTTTCTCTGTTCACTATTGAAAAGCCTTCTGCTTACAATTGAAAGAGGCCCTTGTAAACTGTATTGTTTACTTTTATCTTTGTTTAACCTTGAAGTTCGGCCTTCAAACAAATTTTAGATCCTATTGCATAATCAACTCCTTGATGAAAAGATAGAACACCTCGTACATTAGTATGTTTCAGTTTTTTGTGTAAAAGAAAACTTTTCCTTTTGCAACCTAAAGAAGGTGATTTTCATTTTTCTTTGTAGGGACAACTTCTTGAAAACTGTGTTGGTTGCATAAGACTGATTTTCAGAGCTGGCCCACCTGTTTGGAAATGAATGCAAAAATTCCATTTTGAGTTGCTGGAGGCAGTGATCTTCTGATCTTTGTATCTTTTTGCCATGATGGGGGACTTTTTGACCTTTTTGGTGCTTTGACTTTGTGGTATTTAGTCCAATGAGTTTCCTTTCTTTGCAAACTGCATTCCCTTTTGATTTCCAACAGTGAACTGCTACAATTTGAAGTCTTTTCTTGAAGTTTATCTTGCCCAACACTGATTTGAGCTATTTCATACTAGCACCCCTGCAGAGATGCATTGTTAAAATAGCTTTGATCATTGGAGTTCCTTCTTGTAGTGTCATGATGATAATGCCTGAAATTTCAGTTGATCTTCTTTCTTTAGACATAAGACCTAAAAACTCTGTTTTTTCTTGAATTGACCATTTCTGATCTTTGCTGAAACAAAACACAACGGCCACTTTGATGGTGTATGACCTACAGATAAACAAAGGGTTGTTTTTCCAGATAATAATAAATGATGGCTGACTGATATTGAAGATAGGGGTTTTGACTAGAGATAGCTTTTCTCAAGGTATTTGCCCTAAACACCACCACCTAGACCTAGAGACTTTGTCATAACTTCTGAGAGATTTCTGAGATATTTTTAGGTCATTATATGGAAAAATAAACGATGAGAGAGGAGTAAACAACTTGATTTATGCTGGACAGTGAGCTGTGTGAAAGCAGGGGAAAAATGATATCAGAGGTACAAGGCTTGTGACAATTATGTACAAGGAAGGTTTGCTGATTTAGGACAGGACTGAAACCTGAAGACCACTTCCATATTAATATGCAAGAGAGGGGGAAAAGACAAAAATTTGTTTGAGGGTTTTTCTAGAGGACAAATTGACATATGGAGATCAGCTTCTAGAAAACTCAGCTAGGAATTTAGTCATCAACAACGGATGCAAAATACTGGTGACTAACAGTGGCTCCATTTGGGGAGGGCAGCTCCTTTTCAGGAGGTGTCCAGAATTTCAGATCTGTGGCTTATGAATACCAGTGCCTTACCCATTGGCGCAAATTTTCACTTTTCTTTGATGCTACTTTTGAAAGAGACAGCATGATTAGCATCGATGATATTTCTACCTACCCCACTATCTTTCCTAACATTTTTTCTTCCTTTTTTGGCGCATTTGAACTAGCAGCCTTTTGACAATGTATATTTTTCTTTTTGCAAATTGAACCTATCTATTTATACTCTTATATCTGCCGGGAGCTCAGATTAAACTGATGAACTCCTTATTTACTCTACCTATGCTAGATCAACTATCAAGATTAAACAGTTTGACAGGATTTTGTTCTCTAATCTAAAACACGAAATTTAAAAGATGATCAAATCAGGATTAGACAATCTGATTTGTCATGTATTTGCGGCATGGAAAGACAAACTGCACACAAATATTATTTTGCAAAAAGGAAATTTAGAAAAGCGGGGCTAAGATGTACAATGTGTTTTTCATCCCTCGCTTCTCTCTTTGGTTCTGTTTTGGGCGTGTGGAACCAGAATCTTTTCCTAATCTACTCTCTGTGATAAGTCAATCTTACACAATGTTGACCATCTTTTTCACTCACTAACTTATCAGCAAATAAATTTAAACATGCTCAGCTATGATTAGGCTAAATAGCTAAACAAGACATTGAAGTACTAGTAGCGGCATTTAGACTTGCTCGCTTTCCGAAAGACTATTTTTTGGAACATGGGGCGTTACCACATTTTTCAACCGCCCTCTTTTCTATCTTTTATTGTTTTTGACTTTTCTGTTTGTCACTTTTTCTTCAAATAATATGCAACTGAAAAGATGTTCAAAAGGCTGAGCTTATTTTCCACTGTTTGTCTATCTATCTTAAATTAATCCATACACAATAGAAATTTGTTTGGTGAACTCTGTTTTCCAATGTAACCAGTCAAGTAGATGATTACATGGGTGACTCTGGTTTAGTTCTTTCATGATGTTGAAGTTATGGAAAGGCCACTCCCACTTGGTTTGTTTTTGGACAGTAGTGCTTAAGTTCTTTCTCATTCTCGGTAGCAACTTGTTTATGATAGAACCCACTACCCCTTCAGATTTCTTAAGGAAAACAATAAATGGATCTTGGAATAATACCTGATCTAGAGGATTCGATATATGGGCTTCATTCAGGACTACTCTTTCTTCCACTTGGCTACATTTGGGAACCCCCTGGTAAAGCAACTCTTCCCCTTGCTCATGATCACTTGAAATGTCAGGCTCATCATATGTTGCAGTGTAGTTTTCTTTCCAAGCTGATGTGTTCTGATTAAGTGGATTGAAAATTGTATGAAGGTCATCAGGTTGATGAGCAGGGATACACTTTGGCAGTAAATTATCTTGAAAGGATAGTGTGACAGCTCCCATGTGTTTATCAACCTCTATTTCTTCATCTGCAATTTGTAACTCAATGGAACTTGGTGGCTGCAAATCTGAAGCAAAGGAATACTCCATGTCTAAAATTATTTCCCTAACCATTTCAGGAGAAGGCTTCTCATTTACAACATGCTCGAGTATTTCATCATCCTCCTCAACCTCATCATCAAAGCTGAAAAACAGTTGATTTTAAATTATGTGAATGTTATGTTTGATGGACTGAAGTGAAGTAGAGCAAAGAGTCTGAGACTCTTCACTTACTTCTGAACTCTCAAGGCTCTCCTCATGAGTGTCATAGATCACCGGTAATGGCTGCTTACTTTTCTCAAATTTATGAAACTGAGCTTCCTCCCAAAAATCAAAAACTGAGTTTTCTGCAAAGTTAGCTTATGTTTGGAAATCATCATCATAATCAAAATATTGATCAAACCTTGGAAAATCATCATTATAATTAATCTCATCAACCATGCATATTGGACTATCAGATTTCTTTTCTTCAAATTGATTTACAAATCTACTTTTTGACTTATGATATGCAAGATAAACATGAGAAAGATTAGAAAAGTTGTGGTTATGTGAAGATTCAGAGGTTGTCTGTATGTTTATAAGTTGATCTATTTCCTCTTCAGTTAAAAAGGGAGGCATTTTCCTCTCTCCACAACAATCCTCTTTCTCTTGGGAAATCTGATTTAAAGGATGAATGTCTTTTTGGGCTTCACCTATGAGAGATGATGAATCATCACTCATGTCCTTAGAGAGATCCCGTGGGTTCTCTTTCATTTCTTGCTTGTTTTCATCTTCAACCAATTCTTTGTGATGTTGAGGATAGTTATCATGTAATTCATGAGTTTTTTCTGATAGATGTTCAGGGGGCCAATTTGCTTTTATGAACTCAAATGACTCCCAGCATAAAGGTAGAGATCCTACAGGTTTTTCTTTATCTTCTATCTTAGATTCGAATTCCTCTTCAATCAGCTCTTCTTGATTTAGGTGAGAGTTAACTTGAGTAGGGTTTTCCTGAATAATTGCTGAGAGATCTTTAGGATGCAAATTTTCTTTCAAAGTCTGGAATGATTTAAAGCATAAGGGTAGAGATCCTAAAGGTTTTGATTCTTCTTCCATTTCAGAATTTGTGATTTCAAAATGGCTGATAGTGTCTTTAGAGCATTCCTCTAGGTTCTTTATTAGGCCTAAACATTTGACCTGACTTGAGTCAAAGGAATACAGGTTTTTGTAGGGTTGAGTTACTTCTAGTCTTAGGTTTTCCATGACTGCTTTAGGCATGAGGTTATGGGAGGCACCAAAATCTAACATGGCATTATGTAATATCTTGTCCCGTATGTTCAGGCTTACATAGAAAGGAGAAACAGATCCTTCTTGGTATTGACCTTCTATTTTCGGGTCGAATAAGAGCTCAGGTTTGTCGTCAGTCAGATTTAAAGTATCTGCCTCATTCCCTATGTCAAAAACTTTGAAAATTTGAGATCTATACCTATCTACAGTTATTAGCTCAGTAAGGGGTATGGTAATTTTTATTTCGGAAACTTCCCCTTCGAAACTAAAAGGAGTTTGTAGTTTGGGCAGATTTGTTTCAGCTTTTTCGGACATGACCTTTTCTATGCTCTTAATTTGTTGACTCTGATTCGGGACTTTGTTTGACACCGTTACTTCGGGGGTTTTTGTAGAGGTGCTAGGAGTATCTGAGCTAAGACTTGTTTGAATAGCTTTATCCTTGTTTTGGTCAATTTTCTTGGCCACAATTTTGTTGCTATCCATGGCTTTTTTAGGGATGGTGTCAGAGGTTTTAGCAGTGTCAGGGCTACCCTTCTTGGAGTGGTCTTGGTTTTTTTTGCTTCTAAGGTTATACTGCCTATGAGCTTCAATAATGGCATTCTGAAAATCTATGGCAGGATCTTCGAGATCTTCATAGTTGTTTTCGTCTTGACTCGGGGAGCATAACTCTTGCTTTTCTGCTGTGAGGTAAACCTTACTCTCGTTATTAGAACCTAGGAGGTTCCAATGATTTTCATTAATGGGTTCAGTATCCTTATCATCTTTATCAACATAATTCTCACTGAAGGATGTTCTGATTTGCTGATCATTTCCTCTTGGTTTATTTTGAGACTGATCTTTTCTAAAGCCGTGTTTCCGGTTTTGAGGGTTTGGTTGGTTTTCCCTAGGAGGCACTTTTTCACTCATTTTTTCCCACATCTTTGTCATGGATTTGATCAGGCCATCTATTCTAGGATCTAGGGAAGGATATGAAGTGGAGACCTTATCTCTATATGGGACTTTTCTTTCTAATCTAGTCCTGGCACTTTTTTCTACTAAGTTGGCTTCTGTTTTTATGGCTACTTGTTGCATTTCCTCTAGGGTAGGGGGATCCTTGTCTCTCAGATGATATGTCATGTCTGGATCAAAACCTTCGGGGAAATTTTCCAAGACTGAACCAAGTGGGGGTTTGAAGTGAGGTGGGAGGGCATTGTACACACTGTTGAACCTAGTGCAGTAAGCCTGGACACTTTCCCCATTCTCCCGTTTTAGATTGTTATATTCTGACAGAATTTGAATGGGGTTCTTTCAGACTTCCCACTTGCTTTTGAAGACTTGACATAGTTCTTGGATGTTGTGGATGTTTTTTGGAGGCAAGATTTTGAACCATGTTTTGGTTTCTCCACCCAGGCTTTGGGCGAATATTCTCATTCTGACGGCCTCGTCTTGTACTTCCAGGTATTCAAAAGCATCTCTAATCCTACCTACATGCTGTTGAGCTGTGGCAGTGTCTTCTTCGGTAAAGTGTGGGATTTTGTCTTGATATTTATTTGGGAGAGGAGCCAAAGGTAGTGGCAACACCAAAGGTGCGTACCAGGCTGCCATGACGGGAGCTAATGGATGATGTACAAGAAGAGGGATTGTGGGATGGATAGGTGTGGCGGGAATAATTGGACTGATGACCTGGTTTTGAGTAGATCTGGGATGGTATGAGCCAAAGTGATGGAGAAGCTGAAAGTCGGGGGGTGTGGAAGGTGAGGCTTCTCTACTAGGGCTCTGTGGCGGATCTAGGGGCTCAAGATCGTCAAAGTTTATCTTACTATGTGACTTGCTTCTAACAAGAGTTTTTGCTGATTCTAAGTCAAAAGAAGAATCTGGTAAGGTATTAAGATGCTCAGGTATTGATCTTGTTTTACGGATGGACCTATTGGTAGCTATATTGTCAGTCTCAGAAACTTGCCACAGAATCTTCTCTGGGTCATCTACTATGATAGGGGAAATTGGGTTAGGGTGAGATCTGGTATAGATTCTTTGTGAAGCCAGATTTCGAGTTTAGAGTTTAGAGAGGGTGGTATTTGTGAAAGCTTCGGATGGATGGCCTCTCTAAAGTTTTACTAAGGTGAAGGATGGTCAAAATCAAAAGGGATGGACTAGTGGAGTCGCCAGGTGAAACTTGGTTGTTTTTGTGGGGATATAGTTATGGTCTACCACCAGCAACTAATCTGGAAATATTTTTAAGGTTTTTCTGAGTTTATGTGCAGCCTATGGTTTGCTAAAGTATTCTAGACTTGTTTCAACACTTAGCTAGGGTGATGAGAACAAAAAGAGTTTACTCTAAATGGGTCTATGGGCTGCTTGTTTTTTTATGGTATCTAAAGGACTAAGAGTCTATAAGAGTTTTCTAGACTGTCATGTACTCAGTGTCCTACCATCTCCCGCTATGTTAGTGAGTGATGGGATAAGTTGATTGGATAGTAACCTAGAGTTCGATAAAATAGTAAGGCCTACTGGAGGCTAGTGGAGTCGCCAGGTGGAACTTGGTTGTTTTGAGATATGTGTGTATGGTCCACCACCAATATTGACAAAAACCAATCTAAGGGAGTGTTTTGGGGTTTTTTGAGTTTTATGTGCCTACGAGGTTTGGAAAAGTTTCCTATAACTGACTCATCATTTTGCTAAGATGGTGAAAAAGCTAGCTTCTACTCTTCAAACAACACTTAAGTTTTCTAAGTTTGATTGAGACTTCGAGAATTCTAAGGTGTACTTAGATTGTCACTAACTCGGAAGGTCCCACCGTGATCGTTACTATGTTAGTGAGCGGTGGGATAAGTCAATCAGATAGTATTCTTAAGGTCTCTTAAGTTATAGGGAATCTAAGTTTGTTTAATACTCAGAGTCCCACCGTGATCGCCATTATGTTAGTGAGCGGTGGGATAAGTCAATCAGATAGTATTCTTAAAGGTCTCTTAAGGTCTAGGGAATCTAAGTTTGTTTAATACTCAGAGTCCCACTGTGATCGCCATTATGTTAGGGTCCCGTGATTTGGCTGATTGGCAAGCCAAATGACAGTGTAACATCAAACCAAGCTTTGGAGCCCAAGGACCTAGCCTTCCTGGACTCAGAGAGGGCTCTCTCTATATGCGTAAGGGATATCTGTGTGTTTGTTTATTATGTTCTGATTTTAGGCTAGTTATGAAGTAATTTTTTGATTTTTTGTTTTTTAAGTTGTGAGGGATGAAACTGATCAAAGATATAAAATAGATAACAAGATGTTAGATTAACTGGGCTATGGGGTCAAAAGGTCAAGAAAGCTATTAGATGACGATACAAGGTTGTTGAAGGGCCGATTTGATTCAAGGTAGGATCTTTGGGAAAAATGGAGTAAATGGACATCAATTTTGTGAACAACAAAGAGTTTCAAGCATCATTGGTTCAATAGATAACATAAACATGGTAGGGCAAACCATTAATCATGCAAAATGTAACTATAAACTAATCAATACATAGAAACAAACATTCAAGCCATGCATAGAAGTATAAGACCCTCTAACTTTGGGAAATGGCTATCAGACTTTGGGGAAAACACATAAGATGGACTAACAACTCAAAACACTATGCCGGAATGCCTAAACACAATACTTCAAGTTATTGGGCACTTTTAACAACAATATTTTCATAGTTTTAGGCAAAGGGCTAGATCGGAACTAGGCCTCCTTGGTTAAACAAGATGATAATCTAATCAGTCAAAGAGATAGTTTCATGGATGGGACTATGGACAGTCATAGGTAAGCAGGGCACACCATACATCCTATTTAACATGCATAGAACTATGAATGAAACTAGCAACAATATGCTCAAGTTGTTAAAGAGCAGTTAAGAATTCTTTAATGCAACTAAGGAAGAAGAAAACATAAAATCTATGAAGATTCATGAAATTTGAGGTGCCTCCATGGGCATATCTCAAATTTTTTCTCTACTGATCTATAGCAAGCAAGAAACATGTATCATGAATGAAAACTAGAAGACAACAACAAAGCAAGAGACACTATACCATTCTACCATGTCATGGAATCCATCAACAATCCATCATCATCCATCCAAGAACATTCAAGAGGCAATCCAAAAGCATAACACAAATATTTTCTCCAAAGCTCATATGACCATATATTGCTTCTCTTTTCAAGTTCAGCCTTCTATTATAGTGAATCCTATTGGAATATATAGGCCAAGAAGGAGGAAAACCAACCAAGGCAACTAGCTAGCCATTGGTTCAAAATAAATATCTAAACTTGTCCTTGAGGCTTTGCAAAGCCCAAGGCACAAAATATCCCATAAAATATCTAAAAAATGCTAAAAAAAGGAATTAAATTGACTTTGCATCATTTTCCAAGTGCAAAAATAGCTAAACGCACATTTGGAAAAAGCAGATTTTAGAGGTTCAAAAATTACAAAAATATTTCAATTTTACATCAGAAAAAGGTCCCCTGACTTGCTGGAAACATTTGGCAGCCTTCCTGATGTCGAAACGAGGCTCATGATAGCTCGTTGGAAAGCTCTGAGTGTCTACTTTCTGGCGCAATTGAAATTTCCCTAATTTGATGCCTGGAAGTCCTCCAAATCTGCACCTGTGTGTAAAAAAAAAGAAAAAATACAGTCTGCTGATAGACCGGGCAGAGTGTGCAAAAAGCGAGCATTTTTTGTCGTTTTGAGAGGGCAACTGATCTCCAAATGGTCTTAAAATCGCTGAGGGTGTGCTCATGAAAATATGGCATCCAATGATACCATCCTCCTCCTTTGACGAATCCCCAAAATGAAATGGCGAATTTCATGAGTTTTGACAAAAAACCCAAAAATGTGAAAAAACAAGATTGTGTCAAAATTTGCCCAAAATCAGTGTGTATGACCCTCAAGGGTCCTTGGCAACATGTTCGGAAGAAAAAACCAAAATATGAAGTTCTGAAGTGTCTTTTTTTTACTTTCTGTGCCGAGCGCTTCCCTTTAGCATTCTTGAGCTTGTCTTGGGCAGCCTTGTCTCATATTTGGCATTCTGGCTTTGGTGAAGAAGTCATGGCCCCTTGCCTAGGAGAGGCAGATAGCACATACTTTGGAGAATTTCCTTTGCGATCCATGTCTTGTATTCGCTTGCCCTCATCAGGATGCTGCTGTGTATCATCTCTTGGTTGCCCTTGCTTCGTCACTGTCATGGCCTTGTTCATCATGTTCTTGCTGCTCAAACAAAATTCTGCCTTCTCTGTCAGTCACTGTTTTGATCAAGGCAACCATGGTTCAATTGTTGTGTGTGATGTCCTCCTTGGGTATAAGATCCCTGCTCCTTCCAAACGATACCTTTTCTTGCCTTTGTATGTCATTCAACAAGTAGACTCAAGGATAACAACACAGTCAAAGTGATGCTTCTGTGTTTTGTGGTAAAGTCACTTTTCCTTTGATGTGTTGAGGATATAAGACACCCTTGTTTTTTAGAGGAATGCAACAACATTCCTTTAGTTCAAGACCTTCTTTTTTCCTTGTAGGCACTTCATCAGCAGATCCACCAATATGAAGACATTCAACCATAAAATGTATCTTACACAATCAAAGTTACTGTGTATATGAGATAAAGTGGTAGAGTTTTGAAATGCTTCTAAGGTGTTATCAAAGGCCCATAGGAGTTAAAAGCCAATAAACTTCTTTTTGAACAAAGCACTACCCTCCTTGTATACAGCTCACCAAATATGTTTAATAACACAAACACAGTCAAACAATAAATATCTTACACAGTCAAAGGTGACTTTCCATAGGATAAAGAGATAGGCTTTGTAATGTTTGATGTGTTAACAAAGGTCTGGTAGCACTTCAAATACCAACAAAAACTCTTTTCTAAACAACACACCGTCCTCATGTTACTTCACTGCTATTTTCATACCAGCTTGACAACACCTTGAAATTATAGTGGCATATTCCTCACTGACTCTGTTTGATGAAAGGTCAAGCCCTATTTGGTTAATCAACAATGTTCCCAAATGTATTGTGAATGCCCTCTTCAATATAAGACCTCTGCACCTTCAGAATGCTGCCTTTCCTATCTTTGCATATAAATCAGCCAATACTCATAATGAATTATACCATCAATCAAAGGAAAACACAGTCAAGAGGACTTTCTTGTGTTTGGGCACCCAGCTTTGGTGTTTGAGGCAATAGGACACCTTTGTCTTTGTAGAGGAAGGAAAAATAAAGACCCCTTTGATTCAACAACACTGCTCTCTATTTGGGCCAATCAACCAATAAATACCCAATATAAACACAGTCAATCACAATGCATTTACACAGTCAGCAGTCACTGTGTTTAAGGGGCAAGGTGATAGAGTTTTGAGATGTTTTTATGTTGTGTCAACAAAGGCCAGGCTTTTAACATTAAAAACTCCCTTTCAACAACACATTTTTCTTTCTCTTGGTATGTAACTCAACCAATTAAGTCCACACTATCTACTCAGCCCAATAGAGAGTATACACAGTCCAAGTCACTGTTTTTTAAAGGACATGGTGACAGATTTTGAGAAGTTTTTATGATGTCACAAACAATCTTTTATCATTCAAACCATAAAAGACTCCTCTCACACAAAAATTTCCTTCTCTATACTATGCTGCTCTCATACCATTTTGACAACACCTTGAATGCAATGGTGGCTTCATTCGCTGATTAGGCTTGATGGAATGGAAAGTCACAGTACCACTTTTGTTCTTTTAACATATAGAGGATACCTTTGGAAAGTCACCAAAGTTCATCCAATGACCACTATGTAAGACAAATAACCCACTGTTTTGCCCTTTAAGCCCTATGCTCCTTTTAATACTGATTGAGGCTAGTTTAATGGGATTTTATCATTAAAAAAGCTTCAAAACCCTTTCAAAAAAATACTTTAACATTCCTAACCAAGACCCTCACCCCTTTCACCAATTATTTAGCCTTTGATGCATGAAGCATATGATTACCCTTTAGAAATTTGAATATACTAAAGAGGCACTTAAATACCTTGAAAAATGGTGGCAGCCATTGTTGACAAGTTTGAGCAGCTCTGGAAATAGCTTTGGAAGGATTTTAGGTGATTTTTTGATCAGTGCTACAGGAGTGCCGCTCCTGCTACAGGAGCGCCGCGCAACAGTGCATTCCTTTGTAAATTTTGTGCACAGGAGTGTCGCGCACTTTTCCAGGAGTGTCGCGCAACTTTGTACCCAAGTTTGAAGGACTTCCCGGTGTCAGAATTGGGCATGATATGGCTCTTTAGAAATCTGTGGAAGTCTACTTTCCAGAAAAACTTGAATTTGTTCATTTGGATTCCATTTGGTTGTTCAAAAATTCATTCTCCCAACACTGGTCAAAACTGGTGAATCCTGGTGCAGAAATGCATAGTGTTGTTTGTAAGCCACTTTTGGATGCCTTCCCAGTGTTGGAATTGGGCCCGAGATGGCTCGTTGAAAAGATAGAGAAGTATAATTTCGAAATATGCTTGATTTGTTTCATTTGGTGTTCAAAAACTGACTGTCCCATCACTGGTAAAAAATGGTGAATGCTGGTGCAGAAAAACATAGCCTTGATTGCAGGATACTTTTTGATGCCTTCCTATTGTCGGAATTTGGCCCGCGATGGCTCATCAGAAATAAATGGAAGTCTAATTTCCATAAAAATTTGAATTTTTTCATTTGGAGTCAATTTGGTTGTTCAAAATCTGATTGTCCCATCACTAGTCAAAATGATGAATCCTAGTGCAGACCTTCTCCCACGACATCTGAATTTTTCACATGTCTCACAAACCATGATACCTGTGTAGAAACCGAAGGAGGTTTTTCTTCTTGAACCTATTATGGACAAAAACCTCTCTCACTTTTGTAAATTTCATCTCTGTTTGGTCAGAAACACTGTTTGAAGCGAAACTGGTCTTGGGCGGGACACATGATTTGTCTTGCCTATGTGCTTATTTTCCAAATTTCTCCTTGCACCCTCTGCTTGTACATGAAGGAGGTTCTATTTCTACACCAAATTCTGGGCCCTCAGCTTATTAGTGAAGGAGGTCTTTCAAACAACAGTGTCTTTGTCCTGCTCATCAATTTAGGGTTTGTCTTTAAATAGGCTATCTGTGGGCCCTCTACTTGTTATGAAGGAGACCATTTGAAAATAGAAATGCTCATGCCCCTTTCTCTATTACTGAAGGAGGCATCTCAAGCTGAGTGTGTACTCTGTGTATGATTGAAGGAGACCTTTGAATCTAGGTCTTTTTCTTTCTCTGTTCATTATTGAAAAGCCTTCTGCTTACAATTGAAAGAGGCCCTTGTAAACTGTATTGTTTACTTTTATCTCTGTTTTAACCTTGAAGTTCGGCCTTCAAACAAATTTTAGATCTTGTTGCATAATCAGCTTCTTGATGAAAAGCTAGAACATATCCTACATTAGTATGTTCAGTTTTTTTTTTTTTTTTGTGTAAAAGCAAACTTTGCCTTTTGCAACCTAAAGAAGGTGATTTTCATTTTTCTTTGTAGGGACAGCTTCTTGAAAACTGTGTTGGTTGCATAAGACTGATTTTCAGAGTTGGCCCACCTGTTTGGAAATAAATGCAAAAATTCCATTTTGAGTTGTTGGAGGCAGTGATCTTCTGATCTTTGTATCTTTTTGCCATGATGGGGTACTTTTTGACCTTTTTGGTGCTTTGACTTTGCGGGATTTAGTCCAGTGAGTTTCCTTTCTTTGCAAACTGCATTCTCTTTTGATTTCCAACAGTGATCTGCTACAATTTGAAGTCTTTTCCTGAAGTTTATCTTGCCCAACACTGATTTGAGCCATTCATACTAGCACCCCTGCAGAGATGCATTGTTAAAATAGCTTTGATCATTGGAGTTCCTTCTTGTAGTGTCATGATGATAATGCCTGAAATTTCAGTTGATCTTCTTTCTTTAGACATAAGACCTAAAAACTCTACTTTTTCTTGAATTGAACATTTCTGATCTTTGTTGAAACAAAACACAACGACCACTTTGATGGTGTATGACCTACAGATAAACAAAGGTTTTTTTTCCATATAATAATAAATGATGGCTGACTGATATTGAAGACAGGGGTTTTGACTAGAGATAGCTTTTCTCAAGGTATTTGCCCTAAACACCACCACCTAGACCTACAGATTCTGTCATAACTTCTGAGAGATTTCTAAGATATTTTTAGGTCATTATATGGAAAAATAAACGATGAGAGAGGAGTAAACAACTTTATTTATGCTGGACAGTGAGCTGTGTGAAAGCAGGGGAAAACTGATATTAGAGGTACAAGGCTTGTGACAATTACGTACAAGGAAGGTTTGTTGATTTAGGACAGGACTGAAACCTGAAGACCACTTCCATATTAATATGCAAGAGAGGGGGAAAAGACAAACATTTGTTTGAGGGTTTTTCTAGAGGACAAATTGACATATGGAGATATCAGCGTCTAGAAAACTTAGCCAGGAATTTAGTCATCAACAACAGATGCAAAATACTGATGACTAAATCTAAAATGGCCTCAAGTACATCATAATACAATAAACAAGAAGGAAAGACCCTCCTTGATACAATATGCTGCTCAAAAATATAAAGGAGTACAAATCATAAAGAAAATATATACATCCCCTATCATGTACTTTGGTCATTGAGTTGAAATAGCTCAATTGCAAGTTCTCCCTCACTTCAAATGAGCGGGAAGTGGTTGTGCCAACCTCTTCATCATCTTCCGGGCTATGCATCTCTCCATATGATGATATACATCCAGTTCGATTCCCTCCCAAGTGAACTCATCCAATAAATAATGGTATGCATTAGAATGCATGGGAATAAAGCTCACCAATGCTGCATGTGGATCTCTCTCCTTATGCTTGAAAATCCAAGTTAGGAAAATCATAGCAAATAAGATCATAATAATGTAATAGATGTATCCATCCACTACTCCATCATACTCCTCTCCTACATGCCTCCATAGTGCATCATATGTGAAGTGATCCTAGGAACACTCCATAAAACAGTCCAAGCTCCCAAGTGACAATGTTATTGGCTCTTGCATTGAAGCTTCTGTCATATCATAGCTTCTCCCTTTGACATCCCATATGTCAAATTCATCATCAAACATAATGTTGTTGTATGTGAGAGATCCCTCCCAAAGTGGAAGTACCTCCTCATCCTCCAAAGCCAAAGAGTAGCCACTTGGAACCATGATAGTGCCATCTCCTACTCTTGCAACATCATGCAAAGTGTGAGAGCAATTCTGCTCTTGCTCTCCCAAGAACAAGCAAAGCAACAAAATATTTTGCTGCCTCCCCATACTTCCATGATACAAATCAGGTGATGAAAACATAATGGATGACATGGAGATCATATCAACATCATGTATCCATACTCTTTTCTGCTCAAATATGTAAGTATCCTGCCACATACCCTTAGAAAGAGGATGATGACCAAACTCTTTCAAGAGTAACTAGCGCAACCAAGCCTCCTGCTGCCCGGTATCATAAATTTGTATTTAGCTCACCAGCTTCTTTCTTTCCATCCACATCCACTCAACTAATTGTGGATGTCTCCTTCCATCCTCCATCTTGGTACTCCTCCCATGAGGGCTACCATCATCCCAAATCAGATCTCTGTATTTGCACTTCATGGGATTTTAAAATGCAATCTTCTCAAGGATCAATTTGACCCCATAAGGACCCAAATAGGTGGTAGGAAAAAACCTCCCATCATGATGTGTGTGGCTCAGGGAGTGTCCAACACAAACATGAGAGATGTTATCCATCCTAAGATGTCCTCCATCATCTATATGTTCCTCCTTGAATCCATAAAGATCCAAGTGTGAGAAGGAAAGAGCCTCCTCAGACTGTTGAAGAACCTTGCACTTCATGATGTGTTGAAGTGCACCTCCAATGAAATCTCTCCATGAGATTTCCTCCTCATGCATGGCCTTCCAAAACCAAAGAGGCCTTGGATCTTCTGTAGGTAGAAGTTTCTCTTTGAGTTGGGGAGTGCTCCTTGAGAAAGTGTCATCTAGAAAGGAGAAAGGGTTTCTCACTTCAAGATGTCTACCATCTACCATTCCTTCCTCCATTGCTTCATGAATGAAGCAACCATGTGAATTCTCCCATGAGAAATGATTCCTCTTTTCTTCATCATTGCTCTTGTATAGCGCAGTGCAATTCTATTTCTCTAAGTTGACAGTATGCAGTGATGTGGACCCATCCATAATGTTTGCTAAAATGACAAGAGATGGACATTTAAGCATACCTTGGTGAAATTTGGAAGCTCCTTGCAAGGCTACAAGAGTTTCCTCTTCATATGTGTTGGCTTCCCAAACTGCTGAAGATGAAGGCTGCTCCTCCATGGATACAACAATGCCAGTACATGCCTCTTCAACTGGTGGTGAGGGCTCCTCCCTCCTTTTTCCAAATCTCCTGATCATCCTTCGAGAAAACCATCAAGAGTAGAAACCCTTGCATGGCTCAAATGGCTGAACCACCAAATGTTTGCTTCACCTTCAAGGTGCAACGCTGCAATTTCTATAGCCTTTCTGTCTACTACAGGATGCAGCAGGAATAAATCCTCTAGCTTCATCACCCAAGCCTTTGCTGCACATGTGAGTGATCCATCAAAAGTGGACAATAGAAATCTATTGCCTCTCATCATCCCATAGCTGTAGGGTCTTCTCTCTTCCTTCAGCTGGATAAATTTTGGTAAAGCTAGAGTCTATTTGAAGGCTCTAGTTTTAGCTCGGTATTCAACAAGATATTCACTTAGAACTTCATATTCCAAGTGTTCTTCATGCTTCAAGTCTTCTTCTCTGTGAGAGTAGGAAGTGCATGGTCCTTCCTCTTCTCCTTCTTCCATTTTCTTAACCTCCCTAGGGAGGTTCTCCTTGGATCTGAAAATTGATGAGAGTAGTCTCATTATCTGCATAATTTTTTTTCTCTACTTCTTCTCTTTATTCTTCTGATAGCTAGATCTCACAGGCTGAGCCAAAGATCATGCTTTGATACCACTATAATATCCCAAAATAGGGATTCAACAAGACATAAGTTGTATAACGGCATTGCAATGATGAATAAGCTTAAAATAAGTTCAATAAACACATATACATCATTTGGAAGTATATCAACAACTTATATTCTGATCTATGATCCAAAAGATGGGGAAAAGCAGTGATTTATTCCCTAAAAGGGTTTATTTCAGAGATTTGCATAAAAATAAGGGCAAGTGATAGTGGTATCTTGTAGCTTAGGTCATGAGGGACTTACATACCAAATTTAAATGACTCTAGCTATGTTAAACATATCTCCCACTCCCGATACGACTTAAAAACACCCAATCCCCATGACTTGTGGTATGCAGAAATTACTGAATCTTATGCAGCATGGATTTCTGAAGGTGCTAGATGAAATATGGTATAAACATATTTAAATCAGATTCATAGTGTTACTCATATAGTATAAGAGGAATAATGAAGACTTTTATGAGAAAAAACCTCTAGAAGAGGTGCTGCAACAATTGTATTTCACTGTAAAACCTTGACAGTGTTATTTTCTGAAGCATATAGCAGATGGTGACTACATATTAGATATAGAGAAGATCTATGTACAAAAATTTAGATCCATATCAGATATGTACACTATAAAGGCTCCTCTTTCAGATCCCCTTGGGGTTTTCAGCAAAACATGAATGTACAAGAGTAGATTTGAGATCTACTACAACAGATCTCCAGAATGATTTAGAAATTTTGAAGTAGATATATCAATAAACAAATCAGATCTGAAACATACATGGATTGGATGGCCAATCCATGGATCACCACAGTGTAAGGAAGACTCCTTAACACCAGAGATCTCTCCTCCAAATAGTTGCCAAAACACCCTACAACTTATCACTTGCAAATAACATAGTCTAGGGATAGAAACTGCACTGTAGGCTTGATGCACTATTTGGCCTGATGCCAAGATGTAGATCTGAAGCTCCAATCAGCTAATACACTCTTACAAGAGGTTAAAAGACACACTCACTTAGAAGAGGCACTAGTATAATCTAGATATGAGCAGATCTAGTGTTTCCACTTGCTACAGCTCAAAAGAATAGTAAAACCCTCAATAGGATCTGAATTGTGGCTGGAAGATGAAGCTTGGCCCAAATCTTGATAGTAGACAATAAATGCAAGGTTCCTCCAAGAGCTACTCAATGGAAGAGGTGGGATTCCTGATCAGGAACACCCAAGTGCTAAACAACACTATTCTCTGCTAAACAGCCAAGAGAATAAGAAATGTCTAAATAGACAATATCTTCTGAAATCATATGGTCATCAACAACCCTATTTTTTTGTCCTTCTCTTCATTTTATAAGATAGAGTCCTTGCAAAGCCTAAACCATCTCAAATGAATTAGCCCTGTTCACATGAACAGTCTCCAACTTGATCTGCGTTGTTTATCTAGGAGGTTCAATGAATCTAGACAACGCTGTGATTTGGTCATGTTGACCCAGTCAAATAGTTCAGTCCCCTTCACACATAAGGGTGTTTTAATGTAAATAGCCCAGATATGCCTTTGTTCACATGTGCCATTGATCTATTCATAGCTTTAGGAGTTTTACATGTCCTCCTTTGCATTTTTATTCATCAACATGAAAAAAAAAAGAAAAAGAAAGCAAAATTGAATATTCCTATTAGCTTGGGCTAATTTAGGAATATTACAGCGCACCTTATGATACCTTCTGTCCGTACCCTCCTTAGTGGGCATAACCCATTTTAGACAACTACTCGGGTCATATAATCATTTAATTTGATATGGTTTGAGCAGGCTTCCATTGACATAGCTAGGTAGCATATCACCGTGCAGGCTAGCTAAGCGAACAACTCCACCATCCCTGATGTCTTTAACTGCGTAGGGCCCTAGCCAGTGCTGTCGGAATTTCCCTGGGTGTCTCAAAAACTGGCTATCATACAGTAGCACTAAATTACCCTTCGCAAAGGAATTTCATCGGATATGTCGATCATGCCATGCCTTATCCCGTGCCTTCTGAACCTGCTGATGGAAGTTAGCAATAAATCGATATTCCTCCAAATCCACAAGTTGTGCTAAACACCCCTCCATGATATCAGGCTCCACCATATTCATAAAGGCTGCAATGCGCATACTAGGAAAAATATATTCCATGGGAATAATGGCCTCCTTGCCATAAACCATCCTAAATGGTGTTTTCCCTTTCAACTTTTACAGGTGCTGCGATAGGCCCAAAGAACAGAGGGGATGCGCACGTCCAATTCGCTACCATTGGCATTAAAAACCTTAGTTAGTGCGTTCTCCAAGACCTTATTGAATGCTTCAACTCCTCCATTCACCTGAGGATGATATGGAGTGCTCTTGGCGTGATGGATTCGAAATTCCTCCATTAAGGCCTGTATAGTCTCATTAACAAAGTACATACCCCTATCACTCATCAAGATTTTCAGACACCCAAATCTGGTCAGAAACTGCTCAAAGATGAAGTGAGCAGCGGTATCTGCAGTGCAATATTTCATCACTTGTGCTTTGGCCCATCTGGTTACATATTCAGTGGCAGTGATGATGTAGCGCACACCTGTTTTCTTTTTGGGTGGGTTAATAGGTCCCACATAATCGATGGCCCAATTGTCAAAGGCTTGCAGGGCCATCTGCGGTTGAAGGGGCATTTCATCCCTACACGATGGCCTTCCTGTCTATTTTCATGTATAGCAGGATTTACAATAGTCTTGAGAGTCAATATGCAGGGTAGGCCACCATAGGCTAGCTCTTAAGACCTTTTGTGTTGTCGCTTTCCCTGCGTAGTGACCTCTTGCCACCCCGTCATGGGATTTTGCCAAGATATCACACCGTTCATGCTTCAGGACGTACCTGTGTAGCAATTCATCTACACCCATATTATATAGATGTCCTATGATGAAGGTAAAATCTGCAGTGCAGGCTATCAACTCCTTATTTTGTTGCACAAAATACTCCACAGGTACCATGCCCATAGTCAGGAATTCAACAATGTCAGCGAAATGCGCATCAAACACCTTAATAGCAAATAGTTGTGTGTCAGGCTCCCCTTCCTTCAGGTTGGTCGGTTCCTCACCACTCTCAATTTGAGACAAGTTCTCTGGCCTGGCATTCAATTTCCATGGCTTGAAAATGATCTTAAAGTCATACTCCTGTAAGAGCAAAAGCCATCGACATATTTTTCCCCCCAACACAGGCTTATTCACCAGGTACTTCAAAGTCGAATGATCTATGAACATTTTGAAGTGCCCTTCTAACAGATAGTGCCAATACTTCTGTAGTGCATAGACCATGGCCAACCCTTCCCTCTCTGTGGTGGAATAATTGTGCTTTGCACCCGATATTTTTCAACTAGCAAATGCGATTGGGTGATCAATGTCTTTGGCTCCAGGTTGTGTAAGGACCACTCCCAGGGAAATTTCTGAAGAATCAACGTGAACATGAAACACCTTCGCCCAATCAAGAAAAATAAGGATAGGTGTAGATACCATCTTTTCCTTGAGTAGCTCAAAGCTCTTCTGGCACTCATCATCCCAAAATAATGAAACATCCTTCTTAAGCAGATTTTCCAGAGGTGCTATGATCAGTGCGTATCCCTGAATCAATTTTCTGTAGTAGCCCGTATGTCTGAGGATCGAACACAATTGTTTCTCAGTCGTAGGTACTACTAGATTGATGATCACTGCAACTTTCGCAGGGTCCACCATCAACCTTTTTCGGAAAACTATATGTATGAGAAAAATTGCGAAGGGTATGCAGAAGATACATTTCTTGATATTCAGGGAAATCTGGTGTTTTCGACAGGCATCCAGCATCATGTGCAGGTTTGAAACGTGCGTCTTTACTAAGCCTAAGACAGTCCAATCATCGAAATACACCTCTAGAAATTTGTGGATGAATTCCTTGAACACTGTGACAACTACTTGCAAGAAGATAGCAAGGGCATTCTTGAGTCCAAATAGCATGACTATATACTGGAAGGATCCCCATTCAGTGGCAAATTTCATTTTTCTGCGATCTTCTGGTGCGATCCCGATCTAATGGTATCCTGAGAACCCGTCAGTGAATGAGTATGCTTCCTTGCCTCCTACACCATCCAAGATCTCATCGTAGAACGGTGTCGGAAAGGGGTCTTGTACGTAGGTGTCATTTAACTTGTGTAAGTCCACACAGGTTCGAATTTATCCATTTGTTTTCTTTTCCTGAACCACCATCAGACTTACCCAATCCAACTTCTCGATTGGCTCGATAATACCTGCGGTGAGCATTTTATTGATTTCTTCCTTAACCTTCTGCTTATACTTAGGGTTCAACTGATAAGGTTGCTGCTTTATAGGGTGCGCATATGATTTTAGCGTGATGCGTATAACCCCTAGGTCCCCTGTGATCCCTTTGAGCTCATAAAACTTGGTTGGGAATAAGTCTTGATATTCTGTGAGCAATTCAACAAATTTTCTTATAGTGTCATCATCCCAGTAGTCCCCAATTTTAGCCAAATTAGGTTATTCTGCAGTGCCAATGTTGACTTCCCATGGTTTCAGAGGCTTTGTCACATCCACAGTCTGTAGTGGAGGTCCCACAACTGCGTGCTCCCCCTCTGACTCTGGGATAGAGACATTGCGTGGATCCTCATCACACTCTTCTATAGTTATATTGCAACAATTGACAATATCCTGCATCTGTGTTTCCCACGCCGGTACCCCAAATGCTGTAGAGGAGATGGATTCACCAAACACGAATGTATCTATATCCCGCAAAGCTTTGTCAAGCACCTTGGAGCCCCCTGTTAATCCAAATGTACCTATGAATTCATCCTTCAAATTTTCCCAGTGGCAGGTTCATTGATGTAGCTCAGCATCCAAGTACCATGCAGTGGGGATTGGTCTCAATGCATGAATAAACAAGTGAACCCATTCCTCTGTAGCTCGGTCATACCACTTCTCCATCCAAGTGAACAAGTGTTCACGCAGATCCCCTAGGCCAAGGAACGTCTTGACGTGCACCTCAACTGAAGGCTCAAATCGCAAAATCATCATGTCCCGACATTCCTCCCAGCCCTAGAACACCTCCTTATGCATCTCCCACCATCTTGCAGGTGTTGCGCGCATAGCTAGATTAAGGGCCCATAACCTTCATTCTCTGGGAACCTCAGCTTCTAATGTTTGCAAAAATTCTTTTATACTACCAGAACCTTCAAAGTATGGAAGTTCTCTTACCTCTAAAGATATGCAGCGGAAGACCCTTGTGATTCACAGGCAGTGCAGTGCAGATACATCATGCAACCATTTTTTCCAGTTTTCTATTTCTCCATCAGAGTCTGAGGAGAATTCGCTATCTCTTTCCTAGCAAAGCACACCATCGGCCGTAGGATTGATCCAATATTCATTCCTCATAGTTAACTTATAGATGGTATCCACCTCCTCTTCCTCACATACTGGCTCAATATACCTTTCTCCTTATGCCGGGTCTAGTGGTACGAACACCCATGTTCCTTCACTTTCAAACACCATTCTTCTCTTCTTCAAATTGATAATACCGCGCATATCGATGGCCCAATCCAATCCTAGGAGTGTCGGATAGGGGTCCACATCTTCTACAATCTGAATGACCTAAAAATCAGCCCGGACCTTAACTCCTACGATACCTACCATGATCTTTGATATTCTTCCCAATGGGATGATTTTCTATTGATTGGCCATGTGTAGCTGGATAGTGGACCATTCCAACTTAGGTTCTCCCATTCGCTGCCATGTTTGTTTAGGTAGTACATTCTTATCTGATCCCAAGTCTAGAATAACCTGATCCATCTCGTAATCACCAATTTTCGCGGTCAACTGCATCTCCCTGCCAGTGTGTCTCTTATGCTTATATAGTTTGTGTACATCCTTAATTTCCATAGCTGGGGTTGTTTTTTCTGCGCAACTATCTATCAAGGATTGGAGGTTTTCTACGGCCCTCTGGTTATGCATTAGCTTCATACATGCCTGCAGGAATGGTTTGACCTCATCATCTACTTTGATGTTCGCAGGGTCTTGAGGAGTAGGTGCTACAGCCTTAGCAAAGTCTTGGCAAGCTACGACAAAGGTTTCCTTCTCCTTTTGTAAGTCCAAACCTTCTTGTTTAGTGGCTGCTTTATGGATAAGAGGCTCCATCTCATCCTTCTCCGTAGGTCCTTCGGTGGCCATGCCGCTTCGTGTTATTACATTAACACTTGGCCCCTCATCTTGAGGTTCTGCCTTAACCTTTGTACGTTCTGCATAGGTGCCTGCTTCTTTTCTTGCATATTGACTACCAGAATTAGGCAGTCTTCGATCACATGGTCCAACTGTTTGTAGTATCTGCAGGATTCGTGCAGTCCCTTGCAAAGTGGCCTACCTCCCTGCAGTTATAGCAGATCAGTTGTCCTCTACCCCTACCTGTGCTTCCCTCATGGCCTCCTCCCCTGCCAGCTGGGAAGCCACCTATGCCTAAAGAGGATCTTGGCGAGGATGGGTCCGATTGTACCCTATATAGGTTGCCTCGGTCTATCATCAGATCATATGTCTGACAGTTCCGTTCATCATGTCCTACAGATCTGCAGAACCTATACCATTGTTTATTTATTTCTAGGACATATGCTGCAAGGCAAGGGTAGTGGTTGGTATCGTACAACCCAGCAACACGTCAATCATCACACCACAGCACCGACCCACTTGGCCTTGTGGCTTCCCTCGGATGCAACGAGCTGGGTCAACCAGCCTGCATGTAGCCTGCTAGAAGAGGATAGTTATCCCTAGTGTGGTCGTTCACCCTGCATTGTATGCACCACCTTTCAGGGCTAGCCTCCATTCCTCGCTCCTTCCACAAATTCTGGATCTCCATGTGCATTGCTTCTAGTTGGCCTTGTATTTGTTGTACTTCCAACTGGGTATCATCTCTTGGTGCAACCTCCAGCTTCATAGCAATCTCCAAGGCCTTCTCCTGCGATTCAATGGCTTGATGACCCATCGCATGCGTAAGTGGGGCAGCAACATAGCAATGAACCACTCAGTCTACTGCTTGTCATCATACAAAAACCCTCCTTCCCTAATTACCTTCTTTAGCCATTGGTCAGCTTCCCATATGGACTCGAACGACCCTTGCTTGAAATCCTTTAGATCATTCACTATCTGAGAGTAGGACTTGGGCTTCTTGAACTATTTTTTCAAGGCATTATTAATCTCTTCAATGGTCGCATTCACGCGCTAGTCGATGTATCCCATATACCAATCCAAGGCTCTTCCTTCAAAGGCAAGGGATAGTTGCGCCCTTTTCACCGCATCACTAGCTACATTCTGCGCAGTCCATACCGATCCTGCAACATGCCATAACCAATCCATGTCTTCATCTCCTATGCCCTTGAAGGTGCGTAGCTTCATGTGAGAGGCCATATCGTCTTCTGGTGGTGGTGGAGGTGAGTTCTTACCCCTATGAGGGTTCGAAGATGGCATAGACGAAGGGCTATGCGCAACAGAATTTATTGCCGGACTGTAGACAGATCGATCTCATTCTTGATTATTTCTGTAGTATTTACCACTGCGCATTGTACCCTCACTTTGATCGGAGCTCATTCACTATGTATGACTACACACAATTCCCTTTTCACACAATAAGATCTTAAACAATAACGGCAAATTTTTCAGAAACTTACCTCAGAAACCCTTGAAGAACCTCTGCTCTGCCTCTGAGTAGGACACAAATTGGTTGATTTCTAATTCTATCACAAATCCTCCTATCACACTGTCCACCCAGTGATATACCATGCGAAAGATGGTGTTATCAGTCTTCTCTAACTGTTGGATAAGCTCTGGGGTCCACTGCGTGATTCAGTCGTCTTTCCAACACTTCTGAAAATCTACAAGCGGTGTGAGCCACTCCTGTAGCTTGGTTGCAAATGTCACAAAGAAAATTTCATATATCTCTGTAAAAATGTACTTATTCTTCCACTTCTCTATAGTCAACTCCGCACTGCGATTTTATTTTACTGCGAATTCCTGAACTTGCTTCTCAAAACACTCATCGATTTATTTCTTCTCAGGTTTCCAATATGGCCTTGGTGTTACCCGATCTCTCTCTCAAAATGCTCTCGGTCCTGGAAACAGAACCATTTGTTGGCTTGAGGGGTCCTGACCCAGGTTTAGAGGTTAAGGTTTGCCAACAAACCCCTATACTACTGACCCTTTCGGCAGTGACCTACTCGCGTAGGTCAAAGTCTCACCCGAAGCAGTATGGGAAGGTGTTGGAACCAGGTTTCCACACCCTGAGAGAGAGCAATTAAGTCAAGCAGGTCTGTGTTTCTAGCTTATTGAGCTTTTCCTTAACAAATATATTCACAAGTTTATATAACATAGCACAGATCTAGTAATTACCTTCGCATCCACGTGCATAATACCAATTTATCAACACAGCAACTATAATCGCAGCAATTAACAGATCATAGATTCACATAAGAGAAACAAAGATACTTTCGTAGCTATCAACTAGATACTTTCCCAACCCAAGTTCATCATAAAAAAACGGATCCAGATAACATCATATATCCAACAGTACTTCGCATATATATTAATACCAAAATCCTCTTACAATCCCAAAAGACCGCCTGTGCACACAGCCAGCAGGGTTCGCACATAGCAGGACTGAGGATCTCCGCGCACACAACCAGCAGGAGTCTTTACCCAAACAACCCAACAACAGATCTAACAATTTGTGCTTAACATCAATCTCAATTCTTTCCTACCTATGACTCAAAAAGGTTCATCTATTTATACCGATTTAACCTACGAATCCAATGGTCCGTAAACCATGGTTTGCGGACCCTTGGTCTACCCTTGACCCATTACAATGCATTAGGGGATTTGGCCCACCCCAAAACCCCCGCGTTAGACTAAATATTACAAAAAATATACAAAAATGGACAAAATTTGCAGCTTTAGGAGATCTTGTTCCAACATCCGTCAAGTTTTTGAACGATGTGTTAGTTCCCTATATTACTAGTATAGTCCATTATTGTTGTTAGTGTAACCCCCTTATTGTTATTGTTGTACCCCTATAACCCCCATATTGTTATTATTGTGCCCTTAAATTGTTATTGTCAGGTCGGCTAGGATTAAATTGTGGCCTCATGGACTCCTATATATAGAAATTAGGTTTTTTCATTTGTATCATCCAAGAATTTTTCATTTATGTAATGTATGGAGGTTTCCCCCTAGAAATGGCTAATTTCTAAGGCGTTGATCTCTCTTTTCTTCTATTTTTGGAGTTGGTTTCACAACATTTGGTATCAGAGTGAAATTTGGTGCACTTGATCTTCTAATTTTGATAGATCATGCTGCAATTCTTGAATGAGAGTCCACACTTATTTTTCTTTCTTCCATAATAAATTATCACCAAAGTACTATGGTCCTTACAAGGTTTTACAAAAGGTTGGTGCTATGGCATACAAATTGGAGCTTCCTGCTTCTTCTTGAGTGCATCCATTTTTCCATGTTTCATGCTTAAAAAAGGTTATAGGGGACAAACTTCCAGTTCAAAAAATATTGTTAGAACTTGATGAGGAAGGAAAAACCATATTGGAACCTGAAGTAGTCACGGAAACAAGAACTCGATAACTACGAAATTGATCAATTTCAGAGTATCTCATCAAATGGAAGAACTTACCCACTAAAGATTCTACATGGGAGGATGAGAATTTCATACAAAAGCACCCGGAGCTACTCAGGCATTGAGGACAACACCTTTTTGAAGGAGAGGAGCATGTTAGGTCCCTATATTACTAGTATAGCCCCTTATTTCTGTTAGTGTAACCCCCTTATTGTTATTGTTGTACCCCTGTAACCCCCATATTGTTATTATTGTGCCCTTAAATTATTATTGTTAGGTCGGCTAGGATTACATTGTGGCCCCACTAGGATTACATTGTGACCCCATGGACTCCTATATATAGAAAGGAGGTTTTCTCATTTGTATCATCCAAGAAATGTTCATTTATGTAATGTATTGGAGTTTTCCCCCTCAAAGTGGCTAATTTATAAGGCGCTGATCTCTCTTTTCTTCTATTTTTGGAGCTGGTTTCACAACACAATGTCGATATTATAAAATTCGGTTGAACCCTAATAAATGTGTTTTCTCTGTCACATCCGGTTAGTTGTTGGGATTCATTGTGTCTACGGAAGGGATTTGGGTAGATCCCTTCAAGTTTGAGGCAATAATTCAGTTGCCTCCCCCATCTTCGATTCTTCAACTTCAAAGTCTACTCGAAAGTCCATCCCAGCATAGGGATAGTCCTCCACTGTGATGACTTGTTCTTCCTACCATTGGAAGAACTCATCATCCTAGGTGGTTCGGGGAACTTCACTTCCCCCTAGTCTCTTCATCATATCTGCCCATCGGGCTATTCCTAGATCTCTTGGGCTACTGACAGTAGAGATGGCCTTTGGCCGAAGTCCTCGGACCCTCTCGAAGAAGAATGTCAGCAAAATGGTACCATATCCAAAATTTTTATTCTTTGACTTCCGGATAGAAGTCAATTGTTTTTTCATATTTCTCAGCGAGGTTGTATAGAAATAATAAAGATGAATCAAGCATTCCACTGCTATACTCATGTGCGTGCATGAAGCCCAATGTAGAGAAGTTGATCCTACCACTCTAACAATGGTAAAAAGAAGGATTTTCATGTACAAATCCTTCATATCTTTGATGGGAATCTGAGTTCTCACCTTCTTTGGATCATCTACACAATAGACTTGGACATAATCCTCTACGTTAAGCCCTCCAACGGGCTTTCTGTGCAAATCTACTGGGTCTCCCCTTCAGGAAAGTCCAGTAATAAAGTATATGTATTCCACCTCTATCCGTAGTGGTATCTGATCAATTATAAAGAAATATTCTTCTAGTTCCCAATAATAAACCAACATTTGAAGCAAACGGGCATTGATTTTCATATTCGGCATTTTGAAAAATTTGAGTAATCCACAATTCTGAATAATATCTAAGGATTGATGATCCTCCATCACCTCATTATCAATAGCATTATGCTCACGTTCTCCCCAACTGATTAACATCCTGGGAAAATTCATCAATTGACTGATTAAATACAAGTTTTGAAGTTTTGCCTTGCGCATTCGTGACTTTGTTTGTACACAGTCATGTATCATACACAGTTTCATTCTCACGAACTCATGTATGTGCCTAGGGTTTCAATGAAAATCTATTTCCTACAGTAAAAAATCCAAAAACTTTCTTAAAAAAGGAACGAAATTGATAAATTGGATGAGCCTAAGGTTTACCTGACTGATTTGACGTGATTTGGTGGCTGGTTGCTCCATTTTTTAGAAGAGGATTTTTTTGCCCCGAAGCTCCTTTTTTCACTTATGCAATGCAAAAATGATCAAAATGTGAGTCAAAATGTTAATGTATCCCCATAATTTGAAAATTTTTCACAAATTTCATTTGTGTTTATTTTTTGAATTTGATTAAGGCAATTTAACCTTTTGGCTCATAAGCATTGGGAAAAGCATTTTTTAGGTACATTCTGTTGAATTTGAGATATTCCTAGTTTTCCTGCAGATCCATGATCGCTGACCTATCATGGCAGGTATTTGATTTCGAATTGGAATATAGGTTAGGGAATTCACTTTCTATTGCATTTTTGCATACTAGCCTCCATTCTAATTACTTGCCATAAGGTCGATCCCATCATGTCATGAGTATTTAAACCATTTCACTCGTCAATTTTTTAATCATGACTTGGTGGTAGAGCCATCCTTTACATGGGATTCCTAGTTATTTCCTCGCTAGCATTTCTCACCCATGCTACAATTTATGTAGGCTCGGGAGTCCTCTTTAGTCCTGCCATGACTTATGCGTTGAAGCTTCATTCTTCTTCTTCTTCGCTATCTTTATTCTGGCCATTTACCATAGAGGCTCCCATATGTTGTTGAGTTGTATTACTGCATTGCATATTGACTACTTGTTTATCCTGGCCTTTAGCCAGCTTCATTTGGACTCATGTTTAAGCCCCCTTTTGACCATGTCTTTCTGTACAAGTTAACCATGCAATCACTTAGCCTTTTCGACTTGACACCTTTACCTATGGATGGAACATTCCTTTGAGTGTCACTTACCAGTTTCCACCACCTTTCATTGAGCATAGGATTGTTCCTATCCCAGGAACTAGTGCATCAGTTTCTCGACACTCATTCTATCCATTGTACTATAGGAATTTTTTTATTCTTTTTCGGGCTTTGAAATATTAAAAAGACAAAAAAATTAAATATTTGAAAAATAGCGGCAACGGGATATTACTTCCATACTTGATGGAAACTACAGTATCAATTGTGTCGCCCTTGAACAAAGCACAAAAAAGCTAAGTCTTTTCTCCATTTGGGATGGTTTTAATTTTTGACTTAGGAGAAGCCATAACCTTGTTTTTGAGTCAGTACTCCCATGGTTGGTTACCTCTTCCAATCATATGGAGGGTTTTTTTATGCCTCCTACATGACAAACTTATACAAAGTTATCATTTACTACCATAGTCAACATGAGTCATTCTTTTTTTCATGGGAAGTTAACTTGAGTCGGCCTTTCTGCGGTGTCTCTTGACTCATTTTTCAGTCGACCTTCCCAGTCTTGTTAGTATCTTGTTCTATCACATCAATTATTTGGTCCTTTTCCCGCGCCGGTTTGAGAAGGTCTCCACTGACTTCTTGCTGGCAGGTTTGTCTCTTATTGACTACGACATATTGCTCTTAGAGTAAACCTAGAGCTGCACCCTAGCCCTATTTAATTCATTGATAGGTGACCTTGTGCTCAGCATTTGATCAACATCATGGGTCTTTGATTGAGTGGTTTCCCTTGTGTTCGACTTCAGATTACATTATCATACCTGGCATTTGTGCAGTACCTTGATTTCCATTTGACCCTATCAGTGAATATCTCACCTCTTTGTCAGATTTCGTTATTGGTTGGTTCAAAGGGTTTATGCCATGCACTAGCTTCATCTTGTGCACGCCGGAAACGTACTTTGGGTTGGTTACTTCACCTTACTTCGTCTGATTCCTTCCAGATCTTGGCTTGTAGGTTACACTCGTGCTAGAATGATTTGGGATGCCTTAATGCCTTCCTTCTAGTATATCTTTTCCCATAGACTCTGACTCATTTCTCTGGGAATAAGCTCTAGAGTCTTCTTTTCAATACCTTAGGGTTTGTAGTCATCAATGGAAAACTCTTTGCTATCAACAGTGAGAATACATCATTGTCTCCTGATTGATATATTCTTTCAAGTGTTCAACTTCAATTCATTCATTCGCACTTGCTAGATTGTACTGGGGCACCTTGACACTCATTATCATTATCGGTGGGTTGTCTCGTGTTTGTTAACGGTATACATCAATGACCGGTAATCAAACGATTTCTCACATGGTCGGCCTAAGCTCATTTATTCCCATTGTGTAGAATTGTGCCATGGTGATCGGTGAAGACCTCGGGTTTGCATTAGCATGTCTTGGTTCACTTTGACAGCTCCTTCAGTTTTTTGCTAGTGACACCATCCACCCTTATATGTTGCAGTTTCATCATAGCAGCATTTTATATGTTGGCTCCTGAGTTGCGTGTTGTACCATTTGTTCCACCACTTATGATTTGGTACTTTGAGATTTAGTTGTGACTTTCATGATTAGATATCTTTGCAGCATCATTGATCAGTATTCTATATGTGATACTTGGAAATGATTTTGACTTATACTTTTAGGCATTGATCAGATGATTCAATATGTACTTCACATTTTAGCTATACTTGTATACATTTTGGATCCGCTCCATACTTCGCATGTGGACATGCTTTTATTTCACTGAGCATGGGTATGCCCACCTCAGACATGAGCTATCTTTCTGATTTCTATCACTGGTTTTTTGGCAGGCTGAAATATGGTGAATTCCTTTCTAGTCCTCGCAAGGTTCTTTCTATACACATAATACATTTCGACCATCATGTAACCCTTATGACCTCATATATTAGGGGGCATCTATTATAGCATCATTTATCACCATTTTATACTTGATGACTTATGCATTGGCCTTGGGCAGCCCTTCCATTCAGACTTGGTCATATTTCTCAAAAAACAAGATTTCAAAACCCATACGCGACTCTGCCCAGAATTTTCCGCATATACACGCGGGTCCATACATAGAGAACTGTTGGGTTGAGGGGTCCTGACCCAGGTTCAGAGGTTAAGGTTTGCCAACAAACCCCTATACTACTGGCCCTTTCGGAAATGACCTAATTGCGCAGGCCAAGGTCTCACCCGAAGCAGTATGGGAGAATGTTGGGGCCAGGTTTCCACACCCTAAGAGAGAGTAGTTAATTCAAGGTAGATCTAGGTCACAAATTTTTATATTTTCACAGAATGAGTCTATTCACAACTCTTTTAACAGTGTAATCAACATATAACCATAGCAAAGCTATCAGATCTAATAAGTTACAGTCACATCCACGTGTGCATTACCAACTATCATAATATATCATTATAATCACAGCCAATATGAGATCATAGATACACTTATGCTAATTCCAGAACACAGATACATTCATAGCTTAAATAGGCATCACAGATGTGCTTCAACAGTAAACATATCCATTTGAGATAACAAATAGATATTTTAACGATACTTTGCATTCATTAACGTTCAGATCCACTTACAACCAAAACACAGCCCACGCACATAGCCTAGCGGGGTCCGCACACAACAGGACTGAGAAACTCCATGCACACAGCCAACAAGAGTCCTTACCCAAAACAACCCAAAACAGATCTAACACTTCGCACGTAGCATCTATCTGTTAACTTTCTTACCTCCTAGACCCAACTATCTATCTATTTATAACATCTTAGCCTTTGCCAGCCGATGGTCAGCAAACCGTGGTTTGCGGACCCTAGAGCTACTCTTTTAACCCATTACAAAACATTAGAGGCTTTGACCCACCCCAAAATCCCTACGCAGGACCAAATTTAACAAAATTGTACCAAAAACGTAGGTTAAGGATTCCCATTCCAACAAGAACCCATGTATGCTATTTAAAATATTAAAAAATATAAAATTTCCCTATCTTTTAGGTGGGGTTTACAGTAGTTCCTATAACTTAACTACCCCATCCCATGGCCTAATTGTTCCCCAATTGAAAAAACTAATTTGAGGAGGTATAAATACCCCTCAAGGAAATGGCCTAAGGGAGGAAGAGAGAGAATTATAGATATTATACCCTGTTATAGCCCTGTCTAAGTCTGATATTTCCCCTGTGCCTCCTACACTTCCCAGATTTTCCAGAAACCCTTGTTTCCTTGAGATTTTCACCTTCATCCTATGTGACATCCATTGTGCACTATTCTTGGAAGAAGTTTTGCGAGGCTAGGGATGGACGGATCTAGAGGACGGTATGCTCGAGGCCGCGACAGATTTCAGGTGATCTCTCCACTATTTATTTACTGTACATGTTATCAATAAAATAAGTTCCATCTTGTTCCTGATGTTCACGTGTCATATATCTCTTATATATGCATAATGATCTTAAATAGTTCATTTATTGTTATTTCTATGAGATTATGTACACTTTTTGCTAACATCTAGAACATATATATGTTGTACAACTAGGTTTCTGTGTTTTTTCTTTGCTGGTTTGCAGGTTCTGGAGCACAAGGAGTTGCAGGGGGTTTGAACCCCACAGGATCTACTACAACCGAAGGATAAACGGGTAAGATCTGCAATCCTTACTTTCTAGTTTAAAGCATAGAAGTTTGTTAATTGAATCCTTCTTGTGATGACATGCCCCTGATCAACCCAAGACCTTAGGGTAACATTTCCTATAGCAATTGTCAAATACTCAATCACAGTTAAAGATGGAGAATATTTCTTCTCTTGCAAAGGATACAAGGATTAAATCCTTAGAGGATTTAGTAGTCAATATGGGATATGACCCTACAAACATGAAAGTTGTAGAGGAATTAATCAAGAAGAAGATTGTTGACATAGAAGCATTAAGGAAGCAATTAAAATTGCCAGCTACTTAAGATCCCCTTACAAAGGACATTGAAGAGACAGAGACCCAAAAAAATGACATGATGAAGTTGATCATGGAGCATAATGCTTAGATAAGGAAAATGGAGACTGACTTGGAGAAGATGATAAAAGAAAAGGAGAAGAATGCAAATCTAGCTATGATTCCATTGGATGTTGTACCTCTTACAGCCATTCCCATAGCAACAGCTAAAAGTTCCACTGCACCTTCTACACAGTCTATTGATGGTGCTAAAAAACTGACTAAAGTTGTAGAAAATCATTCAATTCAGATAGAAGAAATCAAAAAATTGTAGGACAGGTCAAAGCATTACAGGACCAGAAGACAAGGAGTGAAGCTTCACACTCTGCTAAAGATCAGAGGGCTCAGAAGCTGATTAAGAGAAGAAAGAAATCTGAAAGGGAATAAGAAATTGGACAAACCTTGGCCCAAGCTAGGGAAATCATTTGGACATATATCATGAATTCAATAGCTGAAATCTAGCCCTGTATTCATATTATCTTTGAGCAGAAAGATTTTATCAAAGCTACAAAGGCCATAACATAGATTAAAGAATAGTTGGGAGAAATGGTTGATACAAAAAAAAATATCATTAAAGTCCTAAACTCTAAGAACAACTATGAATTAGATGATTTAGGAGTTGATGATAGAAAAGAAACAATTTTGGAGGTAAAGAAGAATCTCACCAAAAAGAATCTGGTTGTTCAGTTAGAAGAGAAGTGTCGTGATTTGGAGATAGTAGTAAATAGATTCTTTACCAGGATTGAACCTCTAACTCAGAAGGGGCTACCTATTTTATTTGTAATTAATGATAATTTGATTACTTATGAATATTATGTTATAAAATTGAAGGAGGTAGCCAGAGATAGCTCAAAATTGCAAAAATCAAAGGCACCATGATAGGCATAGCTTTCTTTGAAGCCATGGGTAATGATTTCTTCATCCAACATAAAGTAACTCATATTTTTGTGGTAAGGCCCACATTTTCCAGATATACTGAGGTTGATGAAATTTACCGAAAGGTAATAAGTTAACCATTCCAGATGAAGATAGGTGGGATAAACTTTGTGAGTTACAAGACTGAGTAGTAATTCAGATTCAGTTAGAACACAAACCAACACATCAACCAGCACAGCATGGGAATAGTCCCATTCAACAACTAACTCCTCAAAAGCAGAGCCGCCTCTCCACGTAGTTGTCCACCTTGCCTATGATTCTGAAAAATATAGATTGTATTGTTTAGAATAATTCCAATTATACACTGTCGGTTGAGACAACTATTTTGTAATTTATTTTGTAATTTATTGCATCAATACTTCACAGTTTTAAGTATTACAGGTTGATTGTTGAGTATAAGTTTCTCTAAGTATTGTAATTTTTTGGTTGTTGGACACATCAATAATACAAGGACATTCTTCATAGGATTCATGTGGTGTACGAATTGGTGATTTTTTTCTTGTTTTAATGTGTTTATTCATTGTTTCCTTTCTCTGTCATTTCTAACAATCTTAATTACATAACATAAAATGTGATGAATAGGATATTTTATGAAGAGCACCCTATTCTGGATGTTTGTAATTTATATGTTTTTTGTTGAAGTAAAATTAAGGAATACTTCATTACTCCTTAGTTTCTACTGAACCTTACATCTCTTATGTTTCATAATTCATTTAAAATTATGAAAGCTCCAACTAGTGCAACCTAGCTTTCCCTGTGAAACTCCTTCAAAGTTTGATGCAGATCCAGTTAATCTTTAGACTCCATAGCCCAATGGAATTATAACAATTTAATCAACCAAACAATCCAATCAAATCATAAACAAACAAACAATCAATACATTAATAAATATCCTAAAATTCACATAAAACATAGCTAATTTTATAGAGAGATCCCTCTCTGAAGCTGGCAGGGTTAGATCCCAGTTTCCAAAGTAGTTTTGATGTTTTCCTATGCGTTTATTCTCACAATATCCTAATTACATAATGATAATAGGGACTACTCCTATCTTGGATACCATTCCTCAAGGAGTATCCGTCCTAGATGGTTATCCAATTCTTCATTCTACCTACCAGTGCCTTCAGTAGTATTACTGTTGTTAGTTCTGGCCATAGTGCATGAAAAATGGAAAATATGGTGTCCACCATCACTCCCTCTCAACTAGGGAGGACATCCTTAATCCGTCTCAACCAGGGATACATAACCACATGTCTCAGCTTGTCTCATTATACATCAATACATCAGTGATATGTTCTTTTATGGAGATATATTGTAGTTGTTTGGCTCCTGTTAGGGTCCTATAATAATAGGATTCATAATTTTGAATTTACTTTGTTAAGGTCTTGTAATATTGTTCATACTTTTGCTTTCTGCAAAATTGTTTTCCCATATTAAAAACATAAAAAACGTAAAGAGGGTTAAGTCTTAAAAGAAAAATCAAAGGACTGAAAGAAAAATATCAAAAATAATATATAAAAAAATGAACCCCATAAAATAAGAAAATAAAATGTTAGGTGTTAGTTGCTATAAAAAAATAAGGCACAATAAAATGTTACGGAAACTAAAGAAAAAGAGTAAAAGGTTTTGGAATGCATAAGGTTGCTAGCTCAAATGCACCTTCATCATGCTTAAATCCTATGTTTCATGTGCAGGAGTAATTATCAAAGAAGGGGGACATTCACAAAGGTTATATATTACTTTGGGTATTTACCCTAAATTTTTATGTAATCTTAGTTCTAAATATTAAAGCTCATTCACTAATTTCCCCTCATTCCCTAAACCCCTTACATGTTTATTTTATTAATTTCCCTTCATTCATTTTTTCCCTTTCAAACTCATTCACTAAGTTATTTGTTTCCTAACTTACCCCTTATTTACATATTCCCTTCGTTACCCCTTCATTACATTTCATTCCCTAATACTTTTTCCCTTCCTTAAAAAAAACTTTTTACCTAGTTAAAACTCACTCTTTTTACTACCTTCTCCTTTATTAATTTCCCTTTTCCAATAAGCCCACTTATCCTAAGTTTCAAATATTTAAAAAATTGTTGGGTCCCACTCCTAAATATTTCCCCAACATTATTTTAACAAACCCCCATTCCTTAGTGTATTTTAAATACCCCGCTTTCATTTCACTTGACCTATCTTCCTAACACATTCCTAACATTTTAGTTAAAATACATTTCTAACACCCACTCTCATATTTCACAAAGACCCCTTTAACATTATGTTAACCCATAAGTTTAATATTATATTAATTCCCATATAAATTATATATTCCCCAACCCTTTGTATTATTTTAACTTATAGTTTTTATACATTTATTCCCCATTTTATATATTTTTACCCCTCCACTATATTAGTCACCCTGAGTCCCACCTATCCAAATCACTTTTCTCTTCAAACCATCTTATCATCCTCCACAGATCCAACGGCCATAGTTCCATATCGCATTCCCAATCATTCGATGTTTAAAACGTCAAGTGAGTGTGAAAAGGGTTGTTTTACTTTTATCGGGTATTACCAGTTACTCCCACATTCTATCACACTCCTCCAAATACGACATACGAATTTCTCCCCATGCAAAAACCATTAATTGTTTTGATTTTAAATCTTATGAAATTGTGGCGGGAATACAAGGTGGATTAATTTCAAGTGAAATATAGAGATATGAGAATGCAGTAATATTTCAGAGCTATGGGTGAAAGTAGAAATTTAATTATAAATTTAATTTTAAATATTTTAAAAATATTATTCAAATATATATTATTATATGTTTTCCAAAATATTTTGTGGCACCAATGGACAATAAAACAGCAGGGCAGTCAGAGGATTAGCAAGCAGTTGAGTAAATTACTAAGAGAAAGAGAGATACATTTTCATCTTCTAGTTCATCTGCCAGCACAACCAAAAATTTGGGTCCTCATCTTACCTGCTCCCACTTCCACAGCAACAACATTTTCACAACACATTCCATCATAACTATTAATCTGCAACATTTAGAGCTTTTTAGTTCATCTATAGTCTAAAAATGTCTTGTTTGTTAGAGGCAACATTTATTGTAAACAGTTTGTAAATTTTGTGTAAATACTTCTGTTTTTGAAGTATTGGTGGTGTTGGTTGGGATTTGTAACCTCACCATTCAGTGTGATGCAGTTCACTGAGTTTAAGTGACTATTTGCATTAATAAAAGAGTAGTTGTTTCAGGATTCATGTGACCTATATGTGACCTCACTGTATATGTGCTTTCCTTTGTTTCCATCTTATTGTTTTCTTAATTCTAAATTGTCTAATAGGAGTATTACTACAGAATATGTTGAGATCATACACTCTGCCTTTAACTGTTAGTAAGTTACATGTTTTCTTCTAATATGCAGATTAGAGAATTCTTCATTGCTCCCTATTTTCTATTGAACCTCTATTCTTATTTCTAGATTAGGGAATTCTTAAATGCTCCCTAGTTTCGATTGAGTCTCCCTTCTTCTTTTATTAAATTTCATCAAAATTTAAAGGATCCAATAGTAATGTCTACCTTGCCCTGTTTCACTTAAACTTGATACTTCTGCAAATTGATCACCCAAGCCTCTTTGTCTCCATTGCCCAATGGCCTTCCTCTGCATTTCCAACCAAACCAATTCAAAAAACCAACTCTGTACTTCTTAACTAGCCTAATATCTTTGGTTTTCAAGTTCCTGTGGTTATTGTTTACTGGAGAGCTTGCCGAATTATCCACAGTCTTAAGAAACACTTGTCGACGTTTCGAATCCCAACGAGGATCCATCTTCGGGACTTTGGAATTCGAATTCCAAAGTCTTGAAGATGGATCCCCATTGGGATTCGAAACGTCGACAAGTGTTTCTTAAGACTGTGGATAATCCGGCAAGCTCTCCAGTAGCCTAATATCTATTTCAAATAAAGCTAAATCTTACAGAGAGAGCCCTCACTGAGTTTAGGAGGGCTAGATCCTAAACTCCAAAGTATGTTTGTGGTCACCTCGGTGATTTCTTTCTTTAGCCTTGAGAAATTACAGAGTGATAACAACCCCTATCTTGCATCATATCATAATGAGCTTTGACCTTCCTAGATGTTTTTCAATATTCACATAGCTCTAACATGTCATCAAGTAGTTCGTTAAAACAACTTATGGAGCCAAAATATTTCAAGTTTTATCACACAAGCCTTCACATACTCTTTCTTCGTGACACAGTTTTTATTCATCCCTTTTTTAAGAAATTATATCCACTAATCATTAGTAGTATCTATGTTAGAAATAGTACCTTAAAGTAGTATTACATCCATCTAGGATATGGTATCTTCCTCTTTCTATATGAGATAGGTAAACTTCTTTCCTTGATTTCATTGGCACATACTTCAAGCTACTTTCTTCTTGTCTTTTGTGCTTGGCTACGTTCTTCCAAATCTTCCTTCTATTATTCCAGCATAAATAGATATTATCTTTACCTCCAACCTTTATTATAATACTATGAAAGAACAAAAGACAAAATGCATACAAATATTAATAAATAACTAAAGTAGGTATATAATACTTATCCTTTTCAAGAGATTCAACTCCCTCTTAATCTTGGATTTTTCATCAACCTTTTCCTTACATCAATATGATGTCATTCCTATCAATCTCAAGATCTAGATTTTTTTTTACAACATAAATGGTTAGTTAGGGTTTCCTAACTCAAACTTTTTGCTAGGGTTTATAAAATCTAAATGCCAAAAGTCTACAAGACCTCACAAACAGAATGTTCTACAAACCATAGATTCTTCATAGTAATTAAGATATTTGATTAAATAATTGCAAAAATATACAGGAATGTAGTTAGCTTCAAAAACATAATGATACTATTAACATAAATTTTATCCATTTTGATCACATGACCTAGTCTTCACATGTAATAAAATACTTGGTGTGCTAACCTATCATCAACTTCTTGTATGTTATGGTCCTTAATATATATATATATATGCACATACTTTACTATTTATCAAATGATCATTACCATGACCTAGTTAACTCAATATAAATAACATACATCATGAGATACATACAAAAATTCTATATACCTCTACAATATTTCCTTATCCCTTTAAATATCTTATCCTTTCGCAACTGATATTGTCATCTTCTTTCAACAAAGGTGATTCAAATATTCGGTCATCCATTTAGAACTGAACTATATCTCATTAATTTGCTTACAATGTCATTTTCATTCCTCTTTATGAATATATATAATGTTGTATCATATCAAACTTAAGATATTTCTTCCACAGTTCACAAAGTCTCACATTTTAGATGGTTTACACGATATTTTATCTCTTCCAAAAGCTACATGCCTCTACAAGGGTAACGTTTATACATATCCCAAAATTCTATCCACAAAGTAATGGATTTTTAGGAATTCACCTATATATATCACTTACAAATTTGTTATAATCCTTTAAATTATTCCTTCTATATTTTAGTTCGGCTACATTGATGTAGTTAGTATTTTTATCATGTATTGAAAGGAGGTATCATATCTACTTCTCATATTAATGCTTTTTCTCATAGTTCTTTCAGTCTCGGCCTTCAAGATGTCATAGTGAGCATAATATATATATATATATATATATATATATATATATATATATATATTAAACTAATTTTCTTTGTAGACTTTTTCACGCCCCTAAAATATTCTTACATAATTGTGTATCTCCATACTTCATATATAAACATAAAATATGGTGCTTTACAAAATTTGCATCATAAAAGTAGCTTCATATCTTATCTTTGTACTGAATGTTTTGTTAAGGAATTCATGTCATAGATGACTTGAATTCCTAAAATATATAGTGTCATGGTTAAGTTGTGTAGAAATATCTAAATAGATTCAACTGATCTTGTAATGTACTAAAACAAAATATTGAATCAATTCTACAAATTACGGAAACCAATTTCGATCGCAAAGCACATAAACAAGTAACAGAAAGAATTATCAATTTCACAATACAATATGTATCTGGGGAAAGCCTCAGCAAAAAAACCCCTCTATATGTGTATTCATAAAGCCAATAACATGAAACAATACAATGTTTTTTCCCTTCCTGAGAAATCTATGCACTCTGATGACTGTCTCACTTTGATCATGCTCTGATCTAAGTAGGTTTGGTCCAATATTTAACCACTTTCTTGCCTATTCCTAACCAACCTTTCTCACATATTATTGGGTTAATTGAGCCCCTATTAATTAGGAAATTCCTATCAATATATTTTGCAATACATCCAAGGAATCCTGATGAACTCATGAATGACCTGTACAATTTTATATTTGTACAACTGATAGTAATATTCCCTTTAACCCCAATATCAGTTGTGCCTTCCTTAAAACTAACTTGCAACAACTATTTATAGAGAATTACTAGTTATATGATTGATCACTACATGTGAATTAAATATGATTTAATTCAATGGACATATCACTAGCTCATATCTTAGTTAGAACTAGTTAAACTTATTTTAACTCAAATAATTGATTTAAATAAATACAACTCAAAATAAACTGTAACTAGACCCCCTAAAACTTAGAGTGGACTATACACGCCTCCATTTTGAGCCTCAAATCGAATTTACTGAGCTAACTAAGACTTCCTGACTAGAATAACAATTACAAGTTTTCATGTGATGTGGAACTGCAATTTACTTCTAATTTAATTAAGGGAAAATTAAATTAGAAACCCCCTTGGGGTGCCATTCTTGTTTCCATTTCAACACTCCCTCTCAACAAGAAAGGGATTGTCTGCTACCCCGACCCTGTCTCTTGTGAACTTGAATTTTATTCTTGACAGTGCCTTCGTCAAGATGTTTGCATCCTGCTCCTCTGTGGGAATGTACTATAATAACATAATATTTTTCTAAAAAATAATCTCTGAGATGGTGATATTAGATATCAATATGCTTGGACCTGTCATGAAAAATTGGATTTATCGAGAGTTTGATGCAAATATGGTTATCAAAATAAATCACCGTCAGATCCATATGTCAACCAAACAAACCAATAAGTATCTTTCTCATCTAGATGGCCTCACATGTTGCTTGACTAGCTGCCATGTACTTTTCCTATGTTAAAATGAATGAAACTGATCTTTGTTTCCTATTGTACCAGGAAACTATTTTTGATCCTATGTTGAAGATGCCCCCTTATGTGCTCTTCCTGTCGGATGGACTCCCTGACCAATCAACATCAGTGAAGCCTTGAAACTTCACTCACTATGTCCTTCTGTACCATAGCACATACTTTGTAGTGCCTCTTAGTTATCTCAACAAATATTTTCCTTCCTTCCAAAAGATATTGGTAGGCTTAACCATATCTTGACTAAGTTGGTTAACTAAATAGCATATAGTATGGTCATGTGTTCACCAGATACATGATTAAATCCACAAGCTTCATGTAAATAGTAGAATCTACTACCTCGCCTGAAGTAGCATCCTCCTTCCTCCAATTTCCTACTAGAGGAGTCTCCATGGGTTTGTTGCCCTCTATGTGGAACTTCCTGAGGATATCTATGGCATAATTTCCCTGAGATAAAAATATCTCCCCATCTCTTTGCCATATTTCCAATCCCAGGAAATAGCGCAAGAGCCCTTTTCCTTCATCTCAAATTCTCTTACAAGATCCTCTTTGTACGAATTCATGAATTGTTCATCACCTATCAGTATAAAATTATAGAAATAAAGTACAATGATCAAAATCTTACCTTCTACCACAATATGATAAAGATTCACATTTGCTTCACTCTTGGTGAAGCCCAACCCAGTGAAATGGTTTTTGATCCAGGTGTACCAAGCACGATGTGCTTTCTTCAGCCCATACAATGCTCTCTTCGGTCTGCACACATGTGACTCCCTGTCTAAGGTCTCAAAACCTTTGGGCTGCTCAATGTATGCCTCTTCCTCAATCACCCCATTGAGGAAGGAAGTATTTACATCCATCTGATGTATTTTCCATCCCATCTGTGTTGAGAGTGAAAGGATGGATATGATTAATGAGTAACTTGCAACTAGTGAAAAAATATCTTCATAATCAATCCCCTATACATGAGAGAAACCTCTGCCCACAAATCTGGCCATGTGCTTCTCCACACTCCCATGTGTTGCCTGCTTCATATTGTAGATCCACCTAGATGCTACAATTGACTTCCCCTATGGTCTTGGGACAACTTCCCATGCACTATTTATGATAATGGAGTCAAAATCCTCAACCATGGAATCAACCCAAATTGGTTTCCACACTTCTTCCTCAAAAAAGGATGGCTCTATCTCTACACCTTCGCTCATAAGAACCATGTACCCAGTGTACTACTCTAGGGACACTCTCTTCTTGTGTTGTGATGTGGGTGCTCTCACATTCTTTCTAGCATCAAGAAACAACAAGTCAACCTCTCTGGTGTGCTTCCTTCTATCTCAGGATTTCTTTGCATGAGTGGGTGCTTCCACTCTTAGCACCTCTAGTTCTGGATACTCCACATATTGAGGTTATTCTTTTGGAGCCAAGAGCTCCTCAACTGCAAATTGAAGCTCCCTCTCAAGGGAAATTCACATGGCCTTATCTTCATCGAATTTCACATCTCTTTTGACCATTTTCATCCTGTGTGCTAGAAAGTACACCTGATAGTTGTGAGGTGTATCAGTCTACCCCACAAATATTCCCAACTTAGTTGTTGGCTCTAGCTTCTTCCTAACGTCTTGGTTCACATGGAAATAAACCGATGAACCAAAATTTTTAAAATGTGACACATTTGGTCTCTTACATGAAAATTATTCCTCTGGTGTATGCTATAGGGTAAAATGCTTGGGTTGTTGGTTATCGAATATCCCTCTCAGGGATTTCCGATGCCCAAGGAAGATAGTAAGATTAGCTGTATATTTCACAAAGATGGCATATACATATTCATATTAACTTAAAACAACTTGATTGAATAAGATGGAAGATTACCTCTTTAATGATCTTGAAGTCTTTTTGAGAGCACTGAATGGCGAAGCAGGGATCCTTCTTCACCAGCTCCAAATCTTGACCATGAAATCAGTCAAAGCACCCGTTTAATCTCTACCATAACATACATTTCCTATCAATTAAGTCAATATATAATAAACATTTAAACTATGCACATCTAAGCCATTCATCTCATGCTATATAAGTGATTAAATAACAATGAAAATATTAATGCATAGAATGGACAAAACAGATACAGTTCTACTGATTTATAAAAAGGAGGATTACAACCGTCGGTTGTACCAAGCCCTCCTCAGCCTTCCAATCTCTCTATCTCTCAAAGTGGTGATGTCTTGATCAACAAGTTCTCAATGAACCTCTTTGACCTTTGACCTTCACACTACAACAATGATCTCTACTTCCCAAGTATTCCAAAAATTTGACAATCCTTCGACCTTGAACCAAAACCCTTCAACTCCATTTTATAGGAGATGGAGAAAGCAATCATTGCCCTTCTCTTTCCACCAGTTTTGAATAGAAAAAACCAAGATGTTTCCTTAACTTCCATGATTTTTCCTTCCTTGAGAGTTCAGTTGTTTATGGCAAGGCCCAGTAAGAGATTAGTGCTTTGTAGTTTCATTTTTGTACTGACTCTCTTGTGAGAAAAAGCTGGAAATTCAAATCATTCTCCGCGGGTTTTTCCCATTCCAAACTCAAAACATGGGTAACGCTGCCCTCTAGTGTAAACAGAGCATTGCCCTAGCAACTAACGCAGCCTATTCACTGATCAGGTGCGTTATAACGCTCTTGTGTTGTTATAGTGAGGCGTTACCTTGGCAGAAATAGGTTTAGTTTAGCTCTTTGTATTCCTTCCATATTTATCTTCTCCTCTGAGCTGATGAGGAGGTATTTTGACCTGTAACAGTGTACTCATTAGAAGTATATAGTGAGGAATTTTGTTATGTAGAAATATTATTTTTTTGCATGCTTCTGCCCACATATGCAATGATAGGCCTTGATCATGCAACAGAGCTCATGATGTTTCCACAATCGTTATGTTCTTCCTTTCTGCAACCCCATTCTGTTGTGATGTATGAGGTGCTATCAATAACCTTAGAATTCCTTCTAAAACACAGAATTTATTGAATTCATTAGAGACATATTCTCCACCATTGTCTCTCCTTAGAGCCTTCACCTTCTTCCCTGTATATTTCTCGACAAGTGACTTGAATTCACAAAACTTGGAGAATGTCTGATATTTCTTTTGCATGAAGAAAATCCAACACTTTCATGAAAAATCATCAACAAAAATAAAATAATACATGTGTTTTGATGTGGAAGTTTTCAAGAATGGTCCACACATGTCTGAGTGAGCTCTCTCAAGGATCACCTTTGCTCAGCTTTCCTTATCATGAAAGGTGCCTTTGGTATACTTCCCCAATGTACACTCTTTGCATGTATCTCACTGTGCAAGTGCACCCTTTGGAATTCATTTAGAAATAAATTGCATGATCTTCGAAGCGCCATGGTGTAGATGGCCCAATCTCTTGTGCCATAACTCACTGATGTCTCTTCTCTCCACCTTCTCTGCTTTCATGCTCAAGGTAGCATATACTTCTACATCCAATTTATAGAGGTTCTTTACTCGAACCCCAATATTTTTCACTTGTCCCATAGCTTTATGACAAAGGAACACCTTTCCTTCACTGAATATCACATCATAGCCACGATCTTCCAACATAGTAATAGAAACCAAATTCTTCTTTAAACCAAGAAAATACACAACATCTTTTAATGTGAGAGGAGTAACTTACTCCCTCTGAAAGGTAAATGTACATATGAAAGTAGTACTATACCTCCCATTATCTCCCATCTCGGTGTGCATATGGAGTGTTATGAAACCAACTCCAAAAATAGATGAAAAGAGAGATCAACACCTTAGAAATCAACCACTTTGAGGGGGAAACCTCCAATACATTACATAAATGAAAAATTCTTAGATGATGCAAATGAAAAAACCTGCTTCTATAAATAGGGGTCAATGGAGTCACAATATAATCCTAGCCGACCTAACAATAATAATGTAAGGGAACAATAATAACAATATGGGAGTTACAAGGTCACAACAATAACAATAAGGGGTCTACACTAATAAAAATAAGGGACTACACTAGTAATATGGGGACCTAAGATGCCCCTCTTGTTCAGAAAAGTGTTGCCCTTGACGCTTGAGTAGTTATGGATACTTATGTATAAAATTCTCATCCTCCCATGATGAATCTTCAGTGGGCGAGTTCTTCCACTTGATGAGATACAATGAATTTGATCGATTCTATAGTTGTCAAGTTCTTGTTTCCGTGATTGCTTCAGGTTCCAATATGATTTTTCCTTCCTCATCAAGTTCTGCCAATATTGATTGAACCAAAAATTTGTCACCTATAACCTTCTTTAAGCTTAAAACATGGAAAACTCGGTGCACTCGAGAAGATTGAGGAAGCTCCAATTTGTATGCCATAGTACCAATATTTTGCAACACCTTGTATGGACCATATTACTTTGGAGATAATTTATTATCCTTCTTAGCTTGTTTGAGGTAAATTTGTTTGTATGGTTTTAGCCGTAAAAATACCCAGTCACCTACATCAAAACTTCTCTCACTGCAATGTTGATATGTCTGTTATTTCATTCAATTTTGTGCCAAATTTAGGTTATCCTTTAAGAGTTGGAGAACTTTTTGTTGATGCTCAATGTGATCTTCCACTACTTGAACCTTATAATTTTCACTTAAAAATGATGTGATGGATGGTGGATGATATCCATAAAGTGCCATAAATGGGGTCATTTTTGTTGTAGTGTGGAAGGAAGTGTTATACCACCATTCAGTCAAAGGTAACCATTCGACCCATTGTGTTTTTTTATCAGATACAAAGAAACGAAGATATCCTTTAAAACATTTGTTCACTATCTCTGTTTTCCCATCGGATTGAGGATGATAAGATGAGCTATGAGCTAGTTGAGTACCCAAACAAAAAAATAATTCCGTCCAAAAATTTCCATTGAAAATTGGTTCTCTATTGTTGAGATTCAACAAGATGATGAGCTTAGTGAAAAACAGTCACCTTCACTAAGTGGGCCCACAGGCTATTTTCATGTGCAAGTCTATTTTTAGACTGTCTATTTTTAGACATGGTGATCATATTTCAGAAGTTGCAGGATGCTATTTGTGGATGGTTGGTCAAGTTGGAAAAATAGATGAAATTCTATTTTTAGAATATTGGGCGAAGTCTATTTATAGATCATCGATCTAAAAATAGATGCATGTCGGTTATTATTAGCTCTTAATAATAATCCGACAATAAACAACAACTTATTCTCTTGGAGCACTTTATTTCAGTGTAAAGATTTGGAAAATCAGTTGGCTGAAGGAATTACGCAATTCCTAGAGTTTACTGGTGGTTCATGCATGGAGGACTCAGTTAGAACTGAAGTGGCAAAGTTATGACAGAGTTGGAAGAGTAGTTCATAGAGTTGTTATTCAGTTTAAATCAGTTATTAGAGTTAAACTTAGTTGAGATAGTTGTATCTAGTCTAACTTAATGATACACTAGTGAGAGTGGAGTGAATCAATTAGTTAATTAATTCACAAATAATAACTCATTAATCAACTGAAAAAATACAACAGTTAACTACAATGCCTGTCAGTTCTAGTGGAGACCCAGTGGAGAGGTAGGTGAAAGGGTGAGATGGACTATCCGTTGTGACTATGGTGATGTATTGATTGCATCACACACACATGGAGTTTCCAATGAGGATTGCGCAATCAGGGCAAGGCCAATTTGAATTCATTCAGGGGTCTTCTTCAACAGGGATTGCGCAGTGGAGGCAGGCTATTAGGTGGCAAGAAATCAGTGCATGGATTTTCATATTTCTTCTTGTTAGTGTGTGACGATTGTATTATACTGAGAGCTTGATGTACTAAGATTTGTATGAGATTGTTACATGATCTCCATGATACATAATATATGATAGTTGGGGTTTTTAGCTTCAGGATTTCTCGTTAAAAAATTATGTTATGTGCGATTGTTTTTATTGCTTCTTGTATTTGCAATTGATTTTCTGCAAAAGATTAACAATGGAAGGATTCTGTATTTAGTAATAAGATAAATATTTTTAATAAGATAAATATTTTTAGATCGGGAGAATCTGGATATATACATGCATATGCTATATAATTTCTAGAAGGAATCGGAGCAGTGTAAATTCTTGAAGATTGCAATTGTGAAGAATTGTTGAGTTTGTGCTGGTGGACAATTCGAATTTGCTGCTAAAAATTCTTGGTGCGACATTTGATTATACATTGAAATGTATTTCAATGGGTTGCGATTGGAGTATGCCCTTGACGGCAACTTGAATTACATAGCCTAGAAGGATAGTATGGAGGCAGTGTTGGAAGATAATGGACTAAAGGAGTTCATCGATAGCGATGTTCCTAAGCTGGGTTCTAGTGATGCTGCATTACTTGACGCATGGAAAAAGAAGGTAACAAAGACAAGAAGAATTTTGTTGGAAGGTGTGAAGGACCATATTGTGTCAAGCCTTCACGGGAAAGCCACTCCATTTTTAATGTGGAAGGCTTTGAAAAATTTGTTCCAAAGCAGAAGCGACCAGAGGAAGTTGGCGCTGAAAGATAAGCTCAGAAAAATAAAAATGGAGAAGGGCGAGAGTATTCAAAAATATCTCACGAAGTTTTTCCACTGTAGGGATGAATTGGGAAGTGTGGGGATTACTGTTGATGATGATGACTTGGTGAGCTTGGCTCTCCTTTGGCTTCTGAAGAGTTGGTATAGCTACGAAGACTCTGTCAATGGATAGGAGAAACTGTGGGGGTGGGAGTGACTTTGGTTAGATCTTGTGCAATAGGAGATAAGGCGAAGTACTAGGGATGGCTCTTCATCGAAAAATGAAGATGAAGAGAATTGTGCTTTGGCTACCAAAGAAAGGAAAGGGAAGGGGAATAAATTCCCTTCAAAATATGAAGCTAAAGGAAAGAAGCAAGATTTGTCCAAGGTGAAGTGTTTTCACTATCACGAACATGGGCATCTCACCACTAACTGCCCACAGAAGAAGAAGAACAAGAAGGTTGTTGGAGCTGCAGTGGGTGAGGCCTTAGCCTCACAATTTGAACTTGATTTCTCTGTGATCGCATGCTTGGTTTCAAGTGTAATGGGATCGGTGTGGTATCTTGATAGTGGTGCATCTTTCCATATGACGGGAGACAAGGAGTTGTTTAGTGACTTGGAGGAGAAGGACCTCCAAATGCATATAGAGATGGGTGACGATGGTCGATACAGTGCGACCGGCATTGGGACCATTACCTTTGAGAGGGAGTCAGGTAATCCATTTTTGTTGAAAGATGCTATGCATGTTCGAAGTCTGAAGAAGAACTTGGTCTCGGTCGCAATGTTGGAAGACAGAGGTTATGACATTGTTTTTAGCGATGGAAAAGCTTTCCTGTGACATAAAAAAATGGGTAAAACCAAGAGGATAGGGATTCAAGTTAAGAATCTCTACAAGATGGAGGTATATGGTTGTGCTACAATGATGGGCAAAGCAAAAGAAGTGGTGAGCTGGGATGAGGGTGAATTATGGCACAATAGATTGGGCCATCTTCACCATGGCACCTTGAAGATTTTGTAGCAAATTTCTACCGGACTTCCCAAGGGTACTCTTGTGCAGTCAGATCAGTGCAAGGGTTTTACTATGGGTAAGTTTTTGAGGACCACCTTTCATGAGAAGTAGAAACGAGCTTGGGTGATCCTGGAGAGAATTCATATAGACATGTGTGGAAATTTCTCAGTTGCTTCAATAGAAAAACACAGGTATTATGTTATTTTGTTGATGACTATTCTCGTAGATGTTGGATCTTCTTCATGCAGAAGAAGAGTGAAAAATTCTCAAAGTTCTGTGAGTTTAAAGCATTAGTGGAGAAGGAGTCAAGGAAGCAAGTGAAGGCTCTGCGAAGCGATAATGGTGGTGAATATATCTCGGGTGAATTCAAAGAATTCTGTAGAAAAGAAGGAATTCGAAGAGAACACATAGTGCTTCATAACCCACAGCAGAATGGGGTTGCAGAGAGGAAGAATAGAATGATCGTGGGTGCTGCACGAGCTATGCTTGAGAGGGAGCTAGACTTGCATGCAGAGGAGGAACTGCCTGCTCTAAAATATGAGCCTCCAGATGTGGATCAGCCATAGGAGGAGATTCATGGAGTGGAGGAGTCCACTCATGTAGATCCAAACATCATAACTAGTAGAAAAGGTACCATAGAAGTTGAGAGACTTAAGCTGGATGCGACACAGAATGTAGGAGTCCCTACATCACAGCGCAGACAGAGACAGTCACCTGACCATTTTACTGGATACATGGCTCTTATGAGAAAGTGTATCGTGACAGAGCCATTTTCTTTCGAAGAAGCAGTGCAGAAGCCCACATGGGTAGATGCCATGGTGGAGGAGTATGACTCCATCATCAGAAACAGTATTTGGGAGATTGTTCCAAGGCTGGTGGGTAAATCAGTTGTAGGATCAAGATGGATCTACAAGATAAAGCAGGCTACTGATGGGAGCGTCGAGAAGTATAAGGCAAGATTTGTTGCCTAGGGCTTCTCACAGATCGAGGGGATTGATTATGAAGAAACCTTTGCACTTGTCGCACGGTATTCTTCCATAAGGACCATACTTGCTCTCTCAGAGCAGATGGGTTGGCACATTCATAAGATGGATGTGAAGACTTCATTCCTTAATGGGATCATTGAGGAAGAGGTGTACATTGAGCAGCCTGAAGGATTTGAGATCTTCCGCAGCGAGTCGCATGTGTGCAGACTTAAAAGAGCGTTGTATGGGCTGAAGCAAGCACCACATGCTTGGTACACTTGGATCGACAGTTATTTCACCAGACTTGGTTTCACCAAGGGTGAGGTGGATGCAAACCTATACCAAATTGTGGTGGAGGATAAGCTTTTAATCATTTTTCTTTATGTTGATGATTTAATACTAACGGGTGATGAGAAGTTGATACACTCATGCAAGGCAGATCTTGCAAAGGAGTTTGAGATGAAGGATTTGGGCCTCCTTCATTATTTCCTTGGATTGGAAATATGGCAGAGCAAAGGTGAACCGTTTGTGTCTCAAGGCAAGTATGCCCGGGAGATACTGGAGAAGTTTCACATGCATGGTTGCAAGCCTATCGACACTCCTCTTCTAGGAAATTGGAGGAAAGAGGATTCTACATCGGCAAAGGTAATGGATGCCACTGTTTATCGACAGTTGGTGGGTTCGCTCACGTATTTAGTTAATATAAGACTAGACATATGCTATGCGGTGAACCAACTTTCAAAAATGATGGTTAAGCCTACCAATCTCTTTTGGAAGGCATGAAATCATGTCTTGAGGTATCTTAGGGGCACATCTGAGTATGGCTTATGGTACAGATAGAGGGATGAGGTGAGGTTGCATGGCTTCACTGATGCAGATTGGGCAGGCAGCCCAATGGACAAAAAGAGAACATCAGGAGGGATTTTCAGTATTGGATCTACGACAGTTTCTTGGTACAACACGAAACAAAAATCTGTGGCACTCGGTTCAGCGGAAGTAGAATATATGGCAGCAAGTCAAGCTGCATGTGAGGCTATCTGGATGAGGAAGATCCTAGTCGGTTTGTTTGGTTCACATTTAGATCCTACAGTGATACATCGTGATAATCAGAGTTGCATTAAACTCTGGATTAATCCTATGTTTCATGATAGATATAAACATATTGATATCCAGTATCATCATATCAGAGATTGTGTGCAGCGGAAGATCATGTTGCTTCAGTACATTCCTACGGAAGATCAGGATGTAGATATTCTAATGAAGGCGCTCACCAAGAGAAAATTTGAATACCATAAAGGCAGGATCAGGGTGAAGGATAATCCCTATCTTGTTGAGAGGGAGTGTTGATATTCAACAAGATGATGATCTTAGTGAAAAAAAGTCAGCTTCACTAAGTGGGCCTGTAGGCTATTTTTAGGTGCGTCTATTTTTAGACTATGTCTATTTTTAGACATGGTGATCATATTTCAGAAGTTGCAGGATGCTATTTGTGGATGGTTGGTCAAGTTGGAAAAATAAATGAAATTCTATTTTTAGAATATTGGGCGAAGTATATTTATAGATCATCGATCTAAAAATAGATGCATGTCGGTTATTATTAGCTCTTAATAATAATCTGACAATAAACAACAACTTATTCTTTTGGAGCACTTTATTTCAGTTTACAGATTTGGAAAATCAATGGGCTGAAGGAATTACACAATTCCTAGGGTTTACTGGTGGTTCATGCATGGAGGACTCAGTTAGAATTGAAGTGGAAAATTTATGACAGAGTTGGAAGAGTAGTTCATGGAGTTGTTATTCAGTTTAACTCAGTTATTAGAGTTCAACTCAGTTGATCTAGTTGTATCTAGTCTAACTGAATGATACACTAGTGAGAGTCGAGTGAATTAATTATTTAATTAATTCACAAATAATAACTCATTAATCAACTGAACAAATACAGTAGTTAACTACAGTGCATGTCAGTTCCAGTGGAGACCCAGTGGAGAGGTAGGTGAAAGGGTGAGATGGGCTATTCGTTGTGACTATAGTGATGCATTGATTGCATCACACACAAATTGGAGTTGCCAATGAGGATTGCATAGTTAAGTAAAGGCAAATTCAAATTCATTCAGGGGTCTTCTTCAGCAGGGATTGCACAGTGGAGGCAGGCTATCAGGTGGCAAGAAATCAGTGCATGGATTTGCATATTTCTTCTTGTTAGTGTGTGACGATTGTATTCTACTGAGAGCTTGATCTACTAAGCTTTGTATGAGATTGTTACATGATCTCCATGATACATAATATATGATAGTTGGTTTTTTTAACTTTAGGATTTTCCATTAAACAAATATGTTATGTGCGATTGTTTTTATTGCTTCATGTATTTTCAATTGGTTTATTGCAAAAGATTAACAGTGGAAGGTTTTTGTATTTAGAAAGAAGATAAATATTGTTAGATCAAGAGAATATGGATATATACATGCATATGTTATATAATTTCTACATCTATCTCTTACAATAATCTTTGGGTTTCCATGTAGCTTTTGAATTGTTTCCATAAATTCAATTGCAACTATACTCGCTTTAAATGGATGAGATAATGCACAAAAGTGTGCATACTTTGTAATTCTATCAACTACCACCACGATGAAACTCTTTCCTTCAGAATTATGTAAAAATTTGATAAAATCCATGGAAACCTCCTCCCAACGTTGATTTGGAATGGATAAATGTTGTAGAAGACTCGGGGTCTTAATTGTCTCAACTTTATTTTGTTGGAAAACCAAACATTCCGCCACAAAATTTTGAATATCAGATTTAAGTCCATCCCAAAAAAATTCTTTCTTCACCCTCTGGTAAGTTTTTAAAAATATTGAGTGTCCTCCTCAGGGATAGGTGTGCAATTCGAAATGAATCTTTTGTTTTAGTTAGGAACTATTACAAAGATATAAGTGATCTTTGTACCATAAGGAACCATTTTTCCAAATAAATGTATCAGATGTACTGGGATCTTGCTGCAACTTTTGAATGAGTGTCCATACTTCTTCATCACTCTTCAATTCCTCCCTTGCTTTGGTTATCCAATCTGGTTAGATAATATAAATGGCACAAAGAAATGCTTCCACATCCTCATCCTTTCTTGAGAGTACATCTGCAACAACATTTAGCTTCCCTTTTTTGTAGATGATTTCAAATTCATAACCCAACAGCTTTGTTACACATTTTTGCTACTCTTCTGAAGATATTCTTTGTTACAAAAATTATTTAAGACAATCATGATCAATTTTTACCTTGAAGTGTCTTCCCAGTAGGTAAGGTCGTCATTTATTTAGTGCATGTAGTATTTCCAACATTTCCTTCAATAAATATCTTTTTGTAAATACTTTTTTTTTATTGGATGAATTTCAAAAGCAATGAGTCTTCCTTCTTACATCAAAACACCACCAATTCCATTTCCTTAAGCTTCACATTCCACAATAAAGGTTTTTTTGAAGTCTGTCGTAGCTAAGAAATTTTGCTTGACACATTGCCTCTTTAATATGTTTAAAGGCCTTAGTTGCTTCACAAGTCCATGAAAATGCATCTTTCTTCAATAATGTTATTAGAGGTGTTTCTATTCTCCGACAATTCTTAACAAACTTGCGATAATATCCTTTTAACCCAAGAAATCCTCGCAACTGATTTATGGTTGTGGGGAATTTCCACTCCTTAATGGATTTAATTTTTTTAGGGTCTACCTTAACACCCTCCTAAGATACAATATGACTCAAATATTCCACCTCTTGTACTCCAAAGAAACATTTGGAGTTTTTTTCATATAATTGTTTCTCCTCCAATACTTTTAGCACCTTATCAACATGTTGAACATGATCCTTCCAAGACTTATTGTAGATTAGTATATCATCAAAAAATACTAACACAAATTTTCTAAGGAAGTGTTTGAAAATGGAATTCATCAGCCCTTGAAATGTAGAAGGTGCATTTGTAAGGCCAAAAGGCATGACCAAAAATTCATAATTACCCCCATGAATTTGAAATGTTGTTTTCAGAATGTCTTCATTCTTCATTCTAATTTGATGACATCCTGAAGGAAGATCCAACTTGGTGAAATAAATTGCTCCATGTAATTCATCCAATAATTCATAAATCACAAGAATGGGAAATTTATCTTTAATAGTGAGCTTATTGAGCTCCCTATAATCCAGACACATGTGCCATGATCCATCCTTCTTGTGCACCAATACTGCTAGAGTAGAGAAAGAACTTTGACTAGGTTGAATTATACCAGCCTCTAGAATTTCTATAATCATACGTTCAATTTCACTCTTTTGGACATAAGGATATATGTAAGGTATGATGTTTGGAGAACACTTTCTGGAATCAAATAAATAGCATGATCATGATCACGAATAGGTGGGATTCCCTTCAAAGTTTCAAACACATTGGAATGATTGTCCAAGACATTTTGGAGATCAAGAGAAATAGATGATTTTGATGTTGGAACTTCTAGTGAGCATAATTGTGCAATGATGCCTCGTTGTTCTTTCTTCAGAAGCTTTTTTCATGACATTAGAGCTTATTATCTTTCCTGGCTTCCCTTCGATACCCCATAATTCAACTTCCTTTCCTATTGAAGAAAATTTCAAGAAAAATTCTTGAAAATTAAAAGTTACTGTCCCCAAAGATTGTAACCATTTTACTCCTAGTACAACATCAGCACCACCTATTGGAATGAAAAGCATTGTACTATTCAATGCATATTCCCACATGGATAGCTTGATATTATGGAAATTTCCAGAGCAATTTATAGTTCCTCCATTTTCCACCATCACTTGATACTCTAGTGTTGGGTATAGGAAGCAATTCACTTCCTTGGCTACCTTACAATGAATAAAATTATGGGTACTGCCTGAATCAATAAGCATGATTAAATTTTTATTCTTGATATGTCCTTCTATCTTGAGAGTTTTAGGAGTGGTAATTCCCACCAATGCATTACAATATATGGTCAGATTCATTAATTATTCCTCTAGGGTTGGTTCCTGGTGTATATCCTCTTCTTTTGAAGTTTCTTGTTCCTTTTCTTCCTCCTCTTCACAATCTATGTAAAATAATTTCTTCTCGACACACTTATGACCTTTAATGTATTTTCTATCACAACTATAGGAAAGCTCTTTTTCTCTTTATTCTTCCAATTTTTTTGGTGTCAACCTTGTAGGTTATTGAAGTCTAGGAGTAACAACACTTCCATCTTTGTAGTTATGAGTGGTAGGCTTCATTGTCGCCATAATTTTTCTTTCAATTTTTATTGCCAACCTGAATGCCTTCTCCAACGTATCAGGTTCCCAAAGGCGAACCTTATGTTGGATGTTATCCTTTAGATTCCCTATGAATACATCAATCCTATGTTCTTTGGAATATCATTTACCCTCATATTAAATTTTTGGAAGTCCTCAATGTGCTCCATCATTGAACCCTTTTGTTTGAGATTTATCAATTGGCTAAAGAAGGTGTTTCTCTTTGTTCATCATAATGTGCTATAATTTCCTCCATAAACATTGACCAAGTGACCAATGTTTTACGAGAAAAAAGCCATCGATATCATACAAACTTATTTTGTTCTAAATATAAATTGGCAATGTGTAACTTTTGTTTGTTTTGCATATTATGGAGCTCAAAGTATTGCTCCATTTGTAGTATCCAAGTTATCAAATCCTTGCCATAAAAATTCCTCATATATATCTTTGGAATATGGTGGGTTTTAAATCCAACATTATATTCTATGAAATCATGATGAAAAAATATTTTGTTCTCATCATCAGTTTCCTCTACTACCTTTTCACCATTAGGAAGCCTTTCTTGTAGCAAATTTTCCAAACCTTCCTTCAAACCTTCCATGTCTTTCTTCAAATATTCCATTTTTCCTTCTATACCATCCATCTTAGCTTCCATGTCATCCATCTTAGCTTCCATTACATTCTTTAAACCATCCATCTTAGCTTCCACACTTTTCTTGAAACCATGCACCTTAGCTTCCACTCCTTTCTTCAAACCATCCATCTTAGCTTCTATGGCTCCTTCTATACCATCCATCTTAGCTTCCATGCCATCCATCTTAGCTTCCATGTCATTATTCAAGCCATCCATCTTAACTTCCATGTATTTCTTCAAACCATCCATCTTATCTTCCACACCTTTCTTCAAACTTTCCATTTTATTTTTTGTTACTCTTTGCGAGAACGAAATTTGATGCACTTGGTCCTGTATGTTGCACTTCTTCCTCTTCATGAGTCATAGTAGAGCCTTCTAAGGTATTAATGGGTCTTGAATTCTTTTTAGGGTGAATTTTAGAACTAAACATTGATGTCTATGCTTCAATATGCCCTTGGAATCACTTCAGTATGCCCTTGGAATACACACATTTTTCTTCTTTTTTTAGGAGCTCCATATTGAAACTGATGTATCTCTGTAATTTCGGATCCCCAAGATTTTATCTTCAGTATTTTATTAGCCCTGTGAATCTTCTTTCTAATGCCATGGGTCTAACTTGATTTGGATTATTCAAGACAAAGTTATGCCCAAACTCCCACAATGACCTAATTATGGATTGGTTCAGTAGAGTGAACTTGTACGGTGTACCACATCTCAGTGTTTCCTCCTTTGGCTCTTAAATCGATACACAATAAACTAAAGTCCATTTCATTTCGGCCACTATTTACAGAATTCCAATATGATGCTCATAGAGAGAGTTATGAATATTTTCCAAAGGTCACCTCTTTGACATGAAATTCAGGATCCTACAAAAACCCAAACTTCCACAGATCATATCTCCAAAAATATTGCGAACCAAGTTCTAAATTTTTTACACAGAGTTCCTCAGGATTTCTTCGCGAATGGGTTGTTTTTTTAGCATATTAACCTTTGTAGGAAACACTTTATAGCAAAAATTCCACGATGACCTATTTGAAGCAGCAAAACCCTAGAATCCAAAGCTCTGATACCAAATGTTATGAAACCAACTCACAAAATAGAAGAAAAGAGAGATCAACGACTTAAAATTCAGCCACTTCGAGGGGCACCCTCGTTTACAATACATCAATGAACAATTCTTGGATGATACAAATGAAAAAATCTCCTTTATATATATAGGAGTTCATGGGGCCATAATATAATCCTCACCGACCTAACAATAATAATGTAAGGGCAGAACAAGAACAATAGTGGGCTATTATGGGGCACAATAATAACAATATGGGGAATACATGGGTACAACAATAATAATAAGGGGGCTACATTAGTAACATAGGGCCCTAACACATTCAATCTGAGTTGAGGGTAAAACTAGAGGCATATAGAGCTCTTTCTAAGTTTTAGGGGGTCCAGTTACAGTTTATTTGCAGTTTAAATTATTTAACTTAATTATTTGATTTAAAATTGATTTAAATAGTTCTAACTGATGGAGGAATTAGTGAGAGTTCCAATGAATTAAATATGATTTAATTCACATGCAGTGATCAATCAAATAACTAATAATTCTCTATAAATAGTTGTTTCATGTCAATTTTGAGGAAGACCCAATTAAGATTAGAGTTAAAGGGAAGTGTACTATCAGTTGTATGATTAGAAAATTGTACAGGTCATGCATGAGGTCAAAATAAGGCCTTATATGTATTTTGCAATCATTAATTGGGAATTTCCTAATTAATAGGGGTCTAATTTCCCTAGGGATTGCGCAAGCAAGGCTGGGCATCCAGAGGCAAGAAACTGGTTAATTATTGGACCAAACTTTATTGGGATAGTGTGAGATAGTCAGAGATAGTGCATAGAGCTCTCAAGCATGAGATAATCATTTTATTTTTCCATATTCTTGACTTAAATCAATATATAAATAGTGGGGTTTTTAGTTGATGCTTTCCTTGGATAAATATTTGTGTTCTAAGATTGAAATTATCTCTTTCTTGTTCATGTGATTGTGCAATCGTACTTAGTTTCCACAATTTGTAGAATAGATTCAAGTAATTTTTTTGGTATATTACAAGATAATTTGAATATATGTGTATTTTCTACAACTAGAGGTTTATAGTCGAATTCTAGTAGTGTTGTGCCAACATATGGGATATCAGGGAACTGAAACACAACTCTATCTTAGGGCTTGGGAACCTGGAAGGGTGGTTTAGCCCTTTGGGGTCCTGTAGCAGTTAAGGGAATTCATTAAGGGTTTTTTCTTGTCAATTCCACTTACTTAAGGTGATCTAGGAGGTTGAATCATATCATAGTAACTCTTCGTCACATGTTTACCCTAGCAAGCCAGTAAATTGGGTAAATGTGGGAGGAGGGTGATACAAGTTTCTCCTGTAATACACCCAATATTTTCCATCCAACCATTCTCATTTATAAGAAATTAGCAATGTATCTTAGGTTTTAATTTGTATTTTCCCCTTTCGTCATACTCACACAAAAGGTTTTCCCTCTATGGATTTTGATGGGAACACATTGTTCTTACCAACCAATCCCCATACCCCATTTAATTCCTCCTCCATCGATTAAAAAAAATATGCATGGAAATGGTTTTTCACTTATCATTTTGCTTTACAGTGGATGGTAGGCACATTTTTGTTGGCCAAAATTTCTGCTTCAAATACGTCAAAGAGAATTTTTATGGAAGGGGTGTTTCCTAGAGGAGTCAGCCTTTTCACCATGGCCACATAGTTATTTCCTTAGAATGTCGTGCAATTCAATGTGCTCAATGAAGCAAATCGGAAATTTTTTATCAGTATTTACAATTATAAATGTAATCATGCCATGATCCTCGCCATAGATGATGGACTATACCCGAGAACATTATCCTCGATGACAAGTTCAGTGCCAATCTATGAGACTTCAGACTGGAAAAGTTCATCAACCAGAGTAGGTAGAGTCAAGTTATCACTAGAATTATTTTCATCTTGAGCTTGTAATGTAGTGGACTTAGAATAGTGGGTTTCAACTGTGGCTCCTTACTGTGGTTCAAAAATGGGAAAATAAAAAAATGAGGATAAAAGGTTGTCATGTGTTATTTTTACTAGCAAATACAGATGAGGATATTGTTTATCCATGGTACATCTTCAAATCCAGACAGCCATATTTTTCCATTCGTCATATTTTTCTAAACCATATTGCAGAAAAAAAAAATAAACTATGCTGGAAATCTCGATATCAACTCCATAAAAAACAATTACAAGAAAAAAGAAACAAAAAGTGCAGATATAATATATTATTTATCAAACAAAATTCTAAGTATCGATGACCAGGCTTGACAAGCATCGTTATTTGGTAGAAAGCAAGAGGAAGAGCAGTAATGGTGAGAGTAAACAATGATGAATTAGAAGAAGACGAGGAAGTGGGTGTATTTTTGATTCACCAAAAGCATGCCACGCATGAAAGATTGAGGCAATGGAGGGTAAGTGTAATTTTTTCCATGTTCCTCAAGTATGAGTCAATATATTCAACTTTGGTTTCAAATATGTATTTAGCATGCCAATTTGGAATTGAAATAAGGGTGACATGATACATGTCATTTAATTAATTATTGAAGGGGCTTTGCATTGTAGGATGCTACATTTTATATGCATACTCATCAAGAGACTTAATTTCCTCTAAAAAAACTATTATATTATATCTTACCAATGAAACTTCACATTGAATAGCTTGCTCTAACAACCAGTGAAAATTGGCCCTACCATTTCTTTAGTACAAAGTAGTGAAGAATGTCTTGTAGGGAGGGAACATGTCATGCTTCCTAGATCTTCTTCTGTTGTTTTGTGAAAATGACTACCCAAAAAAATAACATGTTATTCTACTTTATTAGAATAAGAACTCAACCTTTTCTTTAGTGTGTAATGTTTGTTGTTTGAAGAGTTAATAGAGTCATTTCCTCTTCTATTTAACTATGGATACCATCCTTGTTAGTATGAATCTTTTTTCGAAGTGTACGAAAAAATACCACTTTAGCTACGCATAAAAAATAGCCCTAACATCAAATATGGCTGCCAATATCTTCAAATCTATAGTTATTTGATCAAGATAAACGCTGCACAAATCCAGTTCTATGCATAAAAAGACATTAAGCAGTAAAAATAAGATTTTTCTCCATGCATCCAATACACAAGACAAGAACAATATTTTTGAAATAATTTTTATATTAAGGGCACCTGGGAGGAAAACAAGAAAGGTGTTTCCAATTCTCCTCAATGGGATGGGTTCTTGAAAGTCCTCAGCACTTCAGATCTAGAATTTCTCTCTCTTATTGGTGTAGAAAACCCAGACAAATATAGAACTCAAAGGGAGCTCACAAAGTGAAATAATGGAAAATGTGACGATGATAGTGGCTCAAAGTCAGACCAAGAGTATAGATCCAGAGTGATCTAATAGGCAACAAAAGGTGACAAATGAATGGGAAAACCCTTCTATTTATAACAGAATATTGGGTCATTCTAGATCTTGGTGCATGATTAAAATAATATTAACCAAATCTATATCCACCTTTTATGGAATATTTTATTATATTTATTGGAGGGAAAAGGTATTTGACTTGGGTCAAATCCCTTTATTTGTAAATAATAAATAAATAAATGATTTATTTATTATTTTGAGGAAGTGGTTGAATGATACTTAAATAAATAATGATTTATTTATTTATTTATAAATGATTTAGTCATATTTAACAAGGAATATTATTTAAATAAGATTTAAATAATTATTCCTAGAAAATAATAAGATAAATAAGGATTTATCTAATTGATTTCCTTGTTTTGGGTTAAATATGACTAGGAATAATAATTAAATTATTGTTTAATTAATTATTCCATGAGGAAAATCAAAAAAATATTGATTTGTTTAATATTTCCTTTTGGGGTTTCCTATTTAGACCATAAACAACTTAATAAATAAGTTTTATTAAGTTATTTCACATAGTGAAAGCAATTTTACTTAGGGTAAAATTGGTCTTACATGGTGTACTTGGGTCCATCTAATGATAATAGGTTAGATGACCAAAAAATGGTGTAACAGATTGCCCCCCAGCGTACGAGTGTTAGGAGAAAATTGCATGACTGAAGTACGTTGTAATAACTCAATCACCAGACATCAAAAGGGAAGTCAGAGAGAGAAATGTAAGGTAGCCTAATGTGCTGGAGAACTAGACCCTGAGGAGACAAGACTTACAGGTGCAACAAGTCTCTTTTTATGAGAGGGTACCTATGCTAGAGGCGGCGGAGGAGGCGTACCTATGCCCGCCGAGACAAAGTACAAAATAATAGTGCGTTCAGTAAACAAGAGACCGAACTACAAATTACATGCTGGCATAAAGAGGAGCCAGATAAAATATAGACAGATGAAGCCCACATAAATGTTGTGCTGGGATAACATCTAGGACTTATACAATAATATATGAGTACATGAGATACAAATACAACCCAAATTCCCCCTATAAACGGGGAAGGGCTCGTAAAATCTGACTGATACATGCAAATCAAAGAGGCACTGCAAGCGGCTAAGGCCGACATCATCAAATATATGGAGCTGCATCGAAGGCTGCAATGAAGAGGACATCCGGACATGTGTGGGGCTACCTGTAGGGCCACCCCCTCATGAGGGCTGAGACATCTCACACACACCCGGGAATCACTGGTATCAGCTGCTGCATCACTGGACCATCAAGTATACAGATCTCGATCATGTTGAAAGGAGTTGGAGCGAAGAAAAAATCAAGTCAAAGGGAAAATAGGGAGTCCCTTTGCTTGATCCAGGGAACTGAACAAGAGTGGAAGTTGGAACCAAGGTACACCGCCCTCTAGACCTGTCTTCTAGAATGAATGAGATGATGTCGACAGAAGGAGGTCCACCAGAGGTCAGGGCATAAGGGATCCTCAACTAAGGCACGAGAGAAAATATTAGAACGATGGACAGATTGACACCAATGATGATGATGAAATGGGGGGTACTGAGTAGCGAATGGACGACTTCCCTTGTTAATGCATAAAGGGCATGGATGACCTGGCAACGACTGACATAAAATCATGAGGGACAGGGGACAGTGGGACTGAAAGGCCATAATGTGCAACACAAGAGAGGGACCAAGCAAGGAAGGATGGAGGACTATAGCGGGATATAAAGGGACTCGGGATAGACTCCATGAATGCGATGATGACTCAACTCAGATGCTCTAGAAAAGGGTGACTTGATGGTGCTGCCGCACAGTAAAGGTCCAAATGGGGGACCATAAAAACATGAGTACAAGGGGGTATCTCATGCCAAAAATCGACATGAACAAGCATAAGTATGGAGGCAAAGTGGTGCCCCAAGTACAAGTGTTGTAAGTGAGGAAATATGATTTGGAAGAGAGGTGAATAGACCCTTCATGGACAAAATGGGTCCAGGTGAAGTATCAAATTATGAAAAATTAACAGATACCCATTTGAGTGCTCGGTGAGAGCTTTCCAACGGTGCAGACGGTGTGTCAAACGGGACTACGGTTTGGTCGCAACGGGCAAAAGAAAAAGAAGGGGTTTTTCTTCTAATAAGGCATTTTCCCTCCAAATACATTCATTTTCTTGTGTAGCTGTGGTGAATGTAGAGAGGAGAGGAGGCCCTAAATCTTGCAGGGATCGTAATGGACAAACCGACCATTGGAATCGAGATCCGTTAGTTGCAAGTAAGAGGCCTAATCCTACTCTTTCTTTTTGATGGATTGAAAGTTCAGATTAGGGTCCCAAATCTCAGGAACAACCCCTCCCTCATCTTCATGGCCGGGTCACACTATTTGGGCCAAAAAATATGACCTGGGAAGCAGGTTTTGGTCTAAAAAGTGCGACCTGTCCCAGGATTTGGCCAAAAAGTGTGACCTGTCAGATGGAGGTGATTTCAGTGTAGTTGTGGGCTGAGAGTCGGGTTTTTTGTAATTGAATACAGTTTTTCCTATATGTATACTGACAAAGATGATGTTTTTGTGTAGATATGGTAGATTTACGGATCAACTGCAGAGAGAGAGACCTAGGTACATTACGGCCAGAAATCCAAACGGATCAGGGTGTCCGTCGTGCATTGGCCAGGTTTGGGGTTCTGAAATTTTTGGAGAACCCTCTGATGAGAGTTGGGGAGCCCTTGTTGGCCTGAATTTTCAGTTATTGGGATCCAGATCATGAGGTCTTTATAGTGCAGGGGCACAGGATCGAGTTGACAGTCCAGGATCTGTATTTCCTGACTAGTCTCCCACCATTAGGGATGGTGGGAAATACATAGCCAGTGTTACCGCGGGGGTGTAACATCATGGAGTTTGTAGAGTGACATTGTCAACCAGCCCTTTGAGTCAAAGGGCCTTGGATACCGATTGGGGATCTAGAGAGGTTAGAGACCCGTGCAGTGGCAACAGTAGTGTTGCGGATCCTGGGTAGTCAGGAGCTCCATCACATCACTAGAGGGCAGATGATGATTGTGGAAAAAGTGTTGAGTGGGACCTACTATGGGTGGGCCCAGATGATGTTGGTGTCATTGAAATGACAGTTGTCACTTTGCAAGAGGCAAGTGAACCATGATTGCGCGTATGGGACCGTATTTTGCTCCTTATTTTTTGAGAAGATCCTGACCTTGCGACCTCGTGTACAACTACCAGATGGGGGTCCGAGAGAACCCAGGATGTGCCAGTGGGGGTGACTACTGTGTAGAGGAGGAGGGGTGGTCGGGTGGGTGTTCCAACCAGAGTTCTTTGCCCATTGGGATCAGATGTTGTTGTACATAGACGACTATCCCTATAGTGGGATGAGTTATTGTAGAGATCCGGACTTGCCACTTCTTCCTGGTCGAGTATGGGGGCCCGATGGTAAGTGAAAAGTGACTAATATTTTATGTGCATGTTAAAGTTTTTGAATAGTATATATGGTACTGATTCTTATACTTTTGGTATGCAGATATAGCTCTGGTAAAACCGGCTGGATATATGGGACAACCTGCAATATCAGGAACTACAGGTGCTAGTGGATCGAGGACGACACAGAATGAGGATATGACGGCCCTCCTAGAGGACATCCATTGTATATGTGAGGGGCTACTGACCGATGTTTCGGAGCGGGGTTGGAAAGACTTAGACGACCAATACATAGAGCTATGTATTGGGCTACCCTCGAAATGGCGAGGTGTCATGCGGCGCATGGCGATGGCCGGTCAGACTGTGCATGATCTACGAGCTGCGGGAGTAGAGCCATTGGCTCGAGATCCTCCAGATAGTGATTATATGTGGGGCAGGTGGTGCCCCCTAGTGTGTATGTAGGGGAAAGTGGTGCCCCCCAGTTTTGAGCTTGATTTTTTGTAACATGCTATGGGCATGTCATATGTATCAAAGTAGATGGACTCTAAAAACATGTTGTACGACACATATTATGGATATGCATTGTTTTGATGATTTTGAATGTTATTTTCTTGTGGGAAATGTGTGTGATAAATGCCAATCTAGGACATGGTTTGCAATGCTATCTACGTAGTGATTTTGTTCTCTAGGTACATGACTGAAAGTAATGACTCTAAATTCTCGTATCAAAAGTTTCACTCATAAATATCGTCTAAAAAGGATAGGATTATGCACACGATAGACACCATTGAGTTGCATGACAAGAAGCAGGGAATCTAAACGGACATGCAGATGGAGGATGCGATGAGAGAGGGCATCAGCTAAAATACCATGCACTGCATCATATTCGGCTTGATTATTGGTGGCAGCACCAATGCAGATCCCATTGGAGAGAACGATGGTATTCAAAGGGGTAAAGATGGCCCAAGCTGCCAAGGCTAGATTCCAGGAATAGTGACTTGCACCATCGGTGTAGCCGATATAGGGTGTGGACGGGAGGTCCTGCGGAAGGTGTCAGAAGACAATAAACAGGAGGTGGAAGAACAATTATGGCAGCGTGAGTGCACAGTAGACATCAAATGACAACTATGGGAGGGAGTAGTCTGGATAGAATGGCTATGAATCATAAACCAACTAGAGGGTGATGTATGAGGGCTATGGGAGGGATAGGTGGTGCTCATGCTGTGGAGAACTTCGTAGATACGGATGGTATCATCTCGGTTATGGATGGAAAATAAAAGGTCAGGGAAACCACATGATGCTGCAAAGCTACCTAAATCACCAGCATGGGAGTAGAGGCTCACATGCGAATTGTCATGGGTGATGACAGGAGAACAGGTAAAAATATGGTCAAATGATGTAGAGCCCAACAATGTTGCTAACAGGAGATCAAGCAAAACAAAAGGAGGGGATTCAGAGGGAATGTACTCCGAGGGTCGCACGAATGATGATAGGTAGAGGATAGGGGTGGCAGGTTCCGTCATCTCAACATCAGGGGGGGAATGTCAATGGTGGCAGGGGGATCCTCGAGCTGACTTGATGGATACTACACGAGGATGGGAGAGGCGGATTGATTTTGTTCAACCTCATACTCGCGAATGACCTCTAAAGAGGCTCAGTAATGCGTCAGGTGAGGACAATGGTGGGAATAATGGCCATGGACACCACATAGAGCACAGGGTTTGTTGGTACGAAGATTCTTTGGGTTCTTGGCTATGGGTGAGGAAGAAACAGAGGGTTCAGGGACCGTAGACTCAGCGAACGTGACTTTAACCATGGGTTTAATACGAGGCAACTCGAGACAATTATGGGTGGCATGACCAATGACATCACACAAGGCACAAGGTCTGGTGGGTGGAGGAGGGGTAGGGTTAGTCAGGGTGGCCTTGTCTTTAGATGCCCCCTTTCAAGCTTTTCCTTTCTTTCTCGTTGCTGTCACAACAGGAGAAGGGTCCTGTTGAGGTGCTGGTGGCACTATAGCGACGGAAGAAGCTAGGGGAACTAGTTGAACTGGTGTCAAAGCAAGGTATGGTTTGGGGTGACCTGGTGGGGTAGCGGCTGGAGGGTCAAGGTACTAGACAGGTATGCCTAGGGTCAAATTGGGGAGGGAGAGGGTGGTCATGATGGGGACTGAATAAACTCTGGGAGGGGGAGCAAGCAAAGGTATCTGACCAGCGGGGTAATGGCCAGGAGGGACGGCTCCAATATGGTTGATACTTGGTGGAACCGACCCAGGAAGATAGAGGGGTTCATGGGTACCAGCTGTAGGAGAAGGGCCAAAGGGAAGAGGTCCGACTGGCTGAGGCGAAGGGCTAGGAGCAGGTTGCAGCGGGCGAGGTTGAGGTTGAGGTTGCTGACTAGCCAAAGCGGGCCGCTTAAGGTCAACCCGAGATGATTTCATCATGCAAACATTCACTAAGCTGGGATCAGAGATAGGAGGAGGAGGAAGACCAGGTAAGGTTCCAAGCAAGGAGGAGTCTTTGTAGATGCTGGGAGAGACAATGTTCAAGGAATCGACGGTTTGCTTATTGGCTACAGAAGAGATGGTCGACTCAGGGGAGGTCTGAGACTTTGGCTCATGATATGTCAACTGGTCAATGGTGACTATCTTTCCATTATGAGGGAAAAACATCTTGCGGTGGACTGCGGATGGGACAACAGACATGGCATATGTGTAGCTACGTCCCAAAAGAATTTTATAATCAAGAGAGGCATCGATGACTTCAACGTTGACACAAACAGTCTTTCCCGCAAGAGTGATAGGACAATTACGGAATAGGCCAATGGGCTAGGAGGCATGGCCATCCCATGCACGAAGGGTGATGGTGGAAGGGGCAAGCTCAGGAGATCCATGTTATTTCCAAACCGAAGTAGACATCACACAGGTAGATGCCCCCTCATCAATAATATGCCAAGCCACGTTGGTGTTCTGGATTGTGATTGGGATTTGGAAAGCAATGGAAGCAGGAAGGGGAGGATGGTCTAATTGACGGGCGTAAAAAACAATCAATTGGTCATCAGCAGGATCTACAGTGCCCATGGAAGATAATAGAGCCTTCCTTTGAGGAGGACACGTCTAGAGAAGTTCCAGTGTTGAAATGGCAGCAGGAGACTGTGCCAAATCATCTACTATGCTATACGAATGAGCAGCTCGACCAGAAGCAACATTTCAACGTAATGGGCCCTTAGGAACCTTGGTATGAACCTCAACTTTGGGCTGAGGGATCTACAAGGGACCATTGGGTGTTGAAAGAGGCTCTGTAGGACCTAAAGATGGTGACTCGGGGACAGACGAAGCGGGAGGCTTGGGGTACCGATGAGACCGATTTTTAAGGTTAAGGTCGATGGGTGAAGGTGTATCAGAGTTCATCATGAGGATCTGGTAATCGGATGAACCAGAAGGGGAAGGTTGAGTGGCTACTGGTGTGTGAGGTGGTTGGGTAGCTATGAAACCTTGCTGAGGGAAAGGATCAGTAAACAAAGCCAGTTGAGAAGTAGCTGCATTGGGGGGAACAATAGGGGAGGCATGATGTCCTCGCAATGTAGCTTGAGACTCCCACATCTACCGCATCTGTGGTAATAGGGGACAATCGTGAGTGTAATTACCATAAACATCGCAACACGAACAAGGCTTATTTGTGTGAAGAGGCTTGTCCAGCTTGGGCTGAGAGCCCTGTTGCTGGTTAGTAGTGTTAGAGTCAATAACTGAAGGATTGGATCCACGATTACCAAGGGCAGATTTATTTTGATTACCTTTCCTCTTTCTTTGAGAAGAAGGAGGATTAGTCGCGCCCTGCTGTGCAAATACTTGCCCTGGAGGGGGTAGTAGTTGTTGTTGCTGGGGTTGAGAAGGAAAGGGAGGTGGAGGTCCAAATGCTAGAGGAGTTGGGACACCAGGCTATGGATAAGGATAATGGTTAGGATGGGAAACATTGACGTAAGCAAGAGGTTGGGAAAAATGAGGAGGCATGCCGTATCCTGGATACATCCTACCTGGAGGGGGAAAAGTGCTGGAGGTGCTGGCCCCTCCTGGAGGGAGACCATAGCCTATAAGATGTTGAGCGTATGGATGTGAAAGAGCTCCAAAGATACCGTTGGCAGAATGAGATGCCCCCAGGGCGTTAGCGCCATCGGGTCTGGGAAGGTCAGGAAGGACGATATAAACATAACCAGACTGAGCATAGATGAGGTAATATTTCAAGGCTATTTGGAGGGCGGCTTCTTCGGTTTGAGGGAACTGGAATGTGACATATTTTCCGATGGTAGGTAAGAGCGATCTAAGGAACCAGTCCATGTAGACCCGATCTTCAAAGGTAGGAGCTCGACATAAGCTCCTTCGTCTCTGCCATTCCTGGACATGAGCGGAAAGGAAGGTTGCAGATGATTGAGAGAAGGAAGTCAAGAGTTTGGTACCAGTGTCGTATCGGAGAGGGAGCTGGAAATAAGATAAGAAGGCTTGGGAGATGGTCGCAAAGGTGGTATGGGAAGAGGCGGTCTGATCAACATACCACTTAGAAGCTTTGCCTGTAAGTGTGCGTTGAAAAAATCTAAGACAGATGGAATCATCAGTAATGGAATTGGATGAACACCACATGTGGAAAGATTGGATATGGTTGGAGGGATCTTCTCCAGCAAGGCCTTCGAACTTGGGAATGTCAGAGGGGAGCTTGGTTGGCATAGGAGGCCAACCAACATCGTGGCGGGTAGGATCATTGATCAACTGATTGAAATCAGGGAGACTGAGACCTGCCATATAGGGGAGAAAAGGGACAGTCGAGGTAGTTCTCGTGGCGGTTCTGCTAGTAACCATCCCAGCATTAGGGCCGGGGTTTCCGCTAGCATTAGGCCCTAGACCAGACATGGTGAAGGTAACAGCGGGAGAACCATAAGTAGGGGGAGAACCCAAAGAATCAGAAGAGGAGTCGAAGTGCGGACTCGGGGGAGGACTAAATTGACGACGGCGGGAAGGAGCAAGTCGACCAACCAGAAACTGAGGGTGAAGGCCAAGAAGTCTCCGGGATATACGCCTTGGGGGCGCAATGATGACGGCACAAAGGGAAGAATAATAACTGACAAAGGCAGGGAGGTGCAAAATCAAGTGATGACAATGTCAAAACAAGGTCAGAGAGGTGCAGTGTCAATTGATTTTAAAGTCTTTGCCTGGCGGTGTTAACCAGGCTCTTCTTCACTTAGGGCCGGTGTGTGGCGTGTGTTAATTTTAATTTTTAAACCCAGAAATTTTGAGAGTAAAAGAAAAGGTGCACTGCATATCTGAAAATAAATCTGCAGAGAACAGTAAATAATGCTGAAATAACAGAAAATTAACAGCTAATAATGCATCGATCTAACCCAAGAAGGTGGGTCTCTCAAAACTACTCTAAAATAGGGAAAAAATCTTGTCAAAACACACTAAAAAGAGGCCGATAGATCTAAGGTCGAGAGGGATAGGGATCTAAAGGAGAAATCTGCTGAAAAGAGGTGCAGAAAACAAGAAAGAGGCAGAGGCAAGGTTGCTGCAACAAAGGAGGAAATCAGCTAATGGTAGAAGGGACAAGGAGGTGACGCTAGAGGCAAACCCAAACAAAACTATAGGAGGTGATTTGAAAGGGAGAAGAGCTGATCTAAAAGGGATCTGAAAATGAGGTATCAGATCTGAAAAGAAAAAGGTTGAAACTCTGAAAATTAAGACGTCTGAAACAACTAAAAATCTTCCAGAAAAAGTGGAGGGTACTAAAGCCCTAAGGGTCTAGATTCCCACTTAGTTGAGTAAAAAAGATCAGAAACAGCTCCAAACGGGCTGAGACGGAGGCTGGAAAACCCTGACAAAAGATTTAGACAAACCCAGAAAAATTGCTGGAAAATTGCAGAAAAAAGTGCAGGTCATAGGTTCTGACCTGTTTTTTGTCCAGGTTGCAGATTCTGGGCTGAAAAGTGTATCCTGTAGTCTAGGTTGTAGGTTCTAAGCCGAAAAGTGTGACCTGCAGCTCCAGGTGTCTCAGCGGAAAATTTCAGGAAAATTTGTCGTCTCAGTTGCGGCTGATGTCTGTTACTTGAGCAATAGGGCCAGAAACGCACAAAAGTTAGAAATTTGAATGTTAGAGGGTTTTATAGGTGAAAAAATTACATCAAAATAGAAAAACAAAAAGTAGAAAAGAAACCCTAGGGTCTGAAGAAGATGGATATGCAGGATTATGAAAAACGACAACGGTAGTAATTGAAAACCCGTGTGGAGTTGCCAATTGTTAGTATGAATATTTTGTCGAATTGTACGAAAAAATACCACTTTAGCTACGCATAACAAATAGACCTAACATCAAATATGGCTGCCAATATCTTCAAATCTGCAGTTAGTTGATCAAGATAAATGCTGCACAAATCCAGATCTATGCATAAAAATACATTAAGCAGTAAAAATAAGATTTTTCTCCATGCATCCAATAGCCAAGACAAGAACAATATTTTTGAAAGAATTTTTATATTAAGGGCACTTGGGAGGAAAACAAGAAAGGTGTTTCCAATTCTCCTCAATGGGATGGGTTCTTGAAAGTCCTCAACACTTCAGATCTAGAATTTCTCTCTCTTGTTGGTGTAGAAAACCCAGACAAACATAAAACTCAAAGGGAGCTCACAAAGTGAAATAATGGAAAATTTGACAATGATAATGGCTTAAAGTTAGACCAAGAGCATAGATCCAGAGTGATCTAATAGGCAACAAAAGGTGACAAATGAATGGGAAAAACCTTCTATTTATAACAAAATATTGGGTCATTCTAGATCTTGGTGCATGATTAAAATAATATTAACCAAATCTAGATCCACCTTTTATGGAATATTTTATTATATTTGTTGGAGGGAAAGGTATTTGACTTGGGTCAAATCCCTTTATTTGTAAATAATAAATAAATAAATGATTTATTTATTATTTTAAGGAAGTGGTTGAATGATAATTAAATAAATAATGATTTATTTAATTATTTATAAATGATTTAGTCATATTTATCAAGGAATATTATTTAAATAAGATTTAAATAATTATTCCTAGAAAATAATAAGATAAATAAGGATTTATCTAATTAATTTCCTTGTTTTGGGTTAAATATGACCTGGAATAATAATTAAATTATTGTTTAATTAATTATTCCATGAGGAAAATCAAACAAATATAGATTTTTTTAATATTTCCCTTTGGGGTTTCCTGTTTAGACCATAAACAACCTAATAAGTGTGTTTTATTAAGTTATTTTACATAGTGAAAGCAATTTTACTTAGGGTAAAATTGGTCTTACATGGTGTACTTGGGTCCATCTAATGATAATAGGTTAGATGGCCAAAAAATGGTGTAACAATCCTCATATTCTATGACTAACTTATGGGCTCTGTTCTTCTTATTGCATCTATATTATGAACAAACAGATATGGTCAAATTAAGAAATTTACTTACCAAAGAGATTTTTGGAGGAAAAAAAGGGGCATCAACAATACTTATTAAGATTGCATCTCTTTCCTAAATTAACATGAACATGATAAAAACATGATATGAATGGTTACCGAGCTTGAAAACATTGAAAGAGACTATTATTCAACACTTGTATGAGACACTCTGGATGAATTTTATACATTCTATGTAATTACATGTTTTAGGGTATGCTTCAAGCATGTGTATTTAAGGAATTTGTTTCCTCTTTGGAAGTGTGGCTTGTGCAAAGGGAGAAACTCCACCATGGTTCTAGAACACCCAAGTCCTACCTTTCATTGTTTATATATATTTTCTCTAAATTTAAATTAAGTGTACATGGCAAGATACCATGCAATTATAATATATCATTAGATCTATATTTTCTCTTTCGACTAACCCTATTAATTCATGAATTGCAGTTGAAGCCATATAATATTTTATGGTAACTACTTTCAATATTTTATTTGAATATGTATGCATGCAAATCTCTATCGTCATTCTAGATATTTATATAGATAATGTGGTGATTTATCATAGTGTATAAGTACTCTAGTGTTTTCCAAGTGGAGGGAAACTTTCATCATTGACTTCCAACAAAGAAAAAAATTCATAAGGAATCCTAATTTGGAGTTAGAATTTCTCATAATGAGGAACATGTGAGGTGGCTATGATGGAGGTATCACAAGGCTCGCTCAACATGAGAATGAGGGTGGCTATGATGGAGGTATCACAAGGCTTGCTCAACATGAGAATGAGGGCTCATACAGTTCCATGCAAGCATGCTACCTTGGGATACGAAGTAAATGTGAAAATTTCTGAATATAGAAATCCTATTGTAGTGTCTTGATTTACTTTTCCTCCTTTTTTTACATTTACAAGTTAATTTTTTGAATTATTCAGTAAAATCGGAAAAGTAAACACAACTGTAGCCTACACATGAACAGATCAATTATTGAACATAATGTGCACATGAAAAAGTGACACACAGGTTTTTTGGACAAATGTCCTTAGAAAAACCCAATGCAGGAAAACCAGTGCAGCTAGCTCTAGAGGTTTTTATTATTATGTTGAATCTGAATACAACAATATATCAGCACCAAACATGGTTGGCCCTCCGCATCAACATTTCTGGCTTGCATCAGCCTATGCGCTACCCTAGAAGGGCCTGTGTCACCCTCTATGGGCTTACGCTACCCCTGCGCTACCATGACTGGGACTGCGTCACCCATGAAGGGTTCCTGTTGCCTCTATGTTGCCCTCTATTTGGCTATGGTTGAACTGCATAGCTCTGGATTTCCACTGCACTACCCTCCATTTGGCTTTGGTTGAACTGCATAGTGTTGGCTATCCTCTGCATTGCATGGTATGTTGCCTCTCTATCATTGTTGTATTCTTGGCCTTGGATTAGAATCCCTTGCCAATCTCTGTCCCTTACCGCACTGCAAGCTCACTCAGAAATTCTTAGCAAATGATGCCATATAATTTCGACTTAGCTTCAGTGCTCTGCCAATGTGTGTGTTATCCAACTGAGCTCAAGCCCTTCTCTTATAATTTTCTCATTGTAAAACCAACGGTCGTGATCTAATCTCTAATAAACGGCTAAGATTAGAAGTTGCTTGATCCATGTCACTTGGAACATTCTCATCACATGTTTGATTTAATTCACTTTAATATTTTAATTTTCCTAAGTTATACTTAGGATACTTAATTAAAAATATTAATTATTTGAATATCTATCAAACCAGATGGAATTTCCCCAAAATATTTCTCGGTCTTGGATATCTCATGTACTCCATCTCCTCCACAATATTTCGGAGCTATAGCACATCCGATGCAAACCCAAAATCTCAACACTCCCTCTTAGCGAGGAGTGTGCTCTAGCAATACTTCCACACCAAAGTATTGCCCTGATCTATGGCATCAGTCTCCACGTTGATGCTTGGCCTGCTGCCCTCCATCACTTTGTTACTTCTACTCTTTGTCATGATGCCCATGACTGTGCCACATTTGTACTACAACTCCCTCTTAAATTGTTGCATCATGTTGCCAACTGCTGCACTACAACTTAGTTTCTAAGAAGTAAGAAATTGAAGGACTCCTACCCAAACACTGGTAGATAAGTCAGTAGGGTTGCATCTCATCACTGAAGATCCCTTGGTTGTCATTCTGTGCTTTCCTTCTGAAGCCACTGCGCTGCTACAGTTCTGCACTGCATAAGCACTGCATCCTCTATGATGTTGAAGTCCCATCAGTCCCTCTGCACTGTGCTACTCCCTCTACAACGTCCCATCTCTTCCCTCTGCTTCATTGTGATCCTCTGCGCCCACTGCTCCATTCATCCCCGCTACTGTCTTAAGGCTCCCATAGCATGTGTGTGATCCAAGAGTTGGGCTACTCAAGGATCATGCCTCCCATTTGTAGCTGCTCTACAAATCAATATCGCTCCACCGCTTTTCTCGAGGTACATCATCACGCTGGGCCACAACATCATTAGAGCCATCGTCTTCTTTAGATTTCACAACCATGGAATAAAATTCCTTCTTCTTCTTCATTAGAGGAAAAGTGGTGGCAAGGTGTCCAAGTTCACCACACATGAAGCATCGGATCTTTGATAGATCCCTCTTCTTCTTCCCTTGTTGCTTCTTGGATGCAAGGGTTGCATCTTCCTCTTCCTCCTTCTTTACTTTGCTTGATTCGATGTTGGCTTGTCTCTTGGTCATCCAGAGGATTTCCTCTTGTCGTAGAATATCCCACATGTCGTCAGGGCTTGGAAGGTCATGTCTACCCAAGATACTTTGGACAAACATTTCCCATTCATCTGTGACTGCATTTAGAGTAGTCATCACCATGACATCATCCTCCACTTTAACCCCCATGGGAATCAGCTGATCATGGATCGAATACAACCTGAAGAGGAAATTATCGATTTCCTGTCCCTTATTCATCACAAATAACCTCATCTGGTTCTCCAGAAGGATCTTCTTCTAGACAGATTTCCCTTGATACATTGTGGTTAACGCTCTCTACATAGAATTAGCTATCTTATTCTCGGTTATGTGTGGGATTGTAGAAATTTTAATGCAATTATGTATTTCCTGGATTCTCTTGATCTAACAATTATATGCCACTATTAAATAAAGAATCACTTCTACAAACATTCTTGCAGAAATTTAAAACACGATTGCCAATTGCAAACACATGAAGAAAGATCATTCACACATAACACAGATGTTTATCAGGAAAGTGTAAAGATAAAAACCCCACTATAATATATTATGTATATATCATGGATCATGAAATAATCTCATACAAAACTCTAATCCAAGACCTCTCAGTACAATATACAATCGTCTCACACTGTGTTGCAGAAATTGACAAATTCCTTAACCAAATTTCTTCCTCGCAACAGCCTGCCTCCACTGGGCAATCCAAGTTTATTACAAAGACCAATTCGATGCAATCAAACCCTACAATAACTGTGCAATCCTCATGAGCATATCCAATGTGTGTTTGGCTTGCAAGAGTGGAATCCAATATAGTACAACTGATATTCAATTGTCCCTTTCACCTACCTCTCAACTGGGTCTCCACTGGATCTGACATGCATCTAGTTAACAGTAGTAAATCTTCAGTTGCATGTTAGATCACTCCATGTGAATTAATTTAATATTTAATTCACTGATCTCTAACTAGTTTATCTTCAGTTACAACTAGCACAGCTGAGTTTAACTCACTTAACTAAGTTAAACTACTTTACAACAAACATAACTACACATCCAACTCTATTACAACTTCCGTATCAGTTACAACTAAGTCCACTTGCATGTCCCACCAACCAACCTTTGAACTCGAAATTCCTTCAGATGATTGGTTTTCCACTTCAGTTAACTGATTCCAAGTGCTTCATGAGAATATATTAATATTTATTGTCCAACTATTATTAAGGGATAATAATAGTCGACATGCATCTATAAATAGACATGCGATCTATAAATAGACTTCACACATACATCTAAAAATAGAACATCATCTATAAATAGAATTTTCTCAACATATATAAATAGGCTTCCGCTATAAATAGAATTTTCTCGTCCGTTCTAAAAATAGACTTACACCTAAAAATAGCCTGAGGCTCCATCCTAGTGTAGGTGCTTAATTTTCACTAGGATCATCATCTTGTGGAATCTCAACACTCCCTCTAAAAAAGAAAGGGATTATCCTTCACCCTGATCCTGTCTCTATGGTATTCGAATTTTCTCCTGGTGAGTGCCTTCGTCAGAGTATTTGCATCCTGATCCTCCATAGGAATGTACTAAAGCAACATGATCTTCCGTTGCACACAATCTTTGATATGATGATACCAGATATCTATATTCTTAGATCTATCATGAAACAAAGGATTAATCCAGAGTTTAATGCAACTCTGATTATCACAAAGAATCACTGTAGGATCTAAATGAGAACCAAACAAACCAACCAGGATCTTTCTCATCGAGATAGCCTCACATGCAGCTTGACTTGTTGCCATGTATTCTGCTTCCACTAAATTGAGTGCCACAGATATCTGTTTCCTTCTATACCAAGAAACAATTGTAGATATGATATTGAAGATCCCTCTTGATGTGCTATTTCTATCCATTGGGATGCTCACCCAATCTGCATTCGTGAAGCCATGCAACTTCACCTCATCTGTTTGTTTGTACCACAAGCCATACTTAGATGTGACCCTCAAGTATCTCAGGACATGCTTGCTCGCCTTCCAAAAGAGCTTGGTAGGCTTAACCATTTCTTGACTAAGTTGGTTCACTACATAGAATATGTTTGGTCTTGTATTCACTAAATACATTAGCGAACCCACTAACTATCGATAGGCAGTAGCATCCACTACCTCTCCAGATATAGCGTCCTCTTTCCTCCAGTTTCCTAGAAGAGGAGTATCCATGGGTTTGCATCCCTCCATGTTAAACTTACCCAGTATCCCCCTTGCATACTTGCCTTGAGACACAAAACATTCACTATCTTGTTGCCTTATTATCAATCCAAGGAAATAATGAAGGAGGCCCATATCCTTCATCTCGAACTCCTTTGCAATGTCCTCCTTGCATGAGTGTATCAGATGCTCATCAACAGTCAGTATTAAATCATCAACATAAAGAACAATGATTAAAATCTTACCCTCCACCACAATTTGGTATAGGTTTGCATCCGCCTCACTCTTGGTGAGGCCAAGTCTAGTGAAATAGTTGTCTATTCGAGTGTACCAGGCACGGGGTGCTTTCTTCAGCCCATATAGCGCTCTTTTGAGTTTACACACATGCAACTCACTGCTGAAGATCTCAAATCCTTTAGGTTGTTCAATGTACACTTCTTTCTTAATGATCCCATTAAGTAACGTAGTCTTCACATCAATCTAATGAATGTGCCAACCCATCTACGCTGAGAGAGCAAGGATGGTCCTTATGGAAGAATATCGTGTGGCAGGTGCAAAGGTTTCTTCATAATCAATCACCTCGATCTGTGAGAAGCCCCAGGCCACAAATCTGGCCTTGTATTCCTCAACACTCTCATCAGAAGCTTGCTTTACCTTGTAGATCCATCTTGAACCTACCACTGATTTATCAACCAGCCTTGGAACAATTTCCCAAGCACTTTTTCTGACAATGGAGTCATACTCCTCCACCATTTCATCTACCCATGCGGGCTCCTGAACTGCTTCCTGAAATAATGATGGCTCAATCTCAATACATTTTCTAATGAGAGCCATGTATCCAGTGAATCAGTCAGGAGATTGTCTTTGTCTGCGATGTGAAGTACAAACTCCTACATTCTATGCAGCATCAAGTTTCAGCCTCTCAGCTTCTGTGGTACGCCTTCTTCCAGTTCTAATATTTGGCTCTACGTGAGTGGACTCCTCCACTCCATGAACCTCCTCATGTGGCTGATCCACATCTATAGACTCATCTTTGGGAACCAATAGTTTTTCCTCTGCATGCAAGTCTAGCTCCCTCTCAAGCGACAACCGCATGGCTTTCCCCTAATTGAATTTTAAATCTCGTCGCATAATAGTCATCTTAATGTTAGGAAAATACACACGATAATTATGGGTTGTTTCTATGTACCCAAAAAATATCCCAGCTTCAGCAGTCGGCTCCAGCTTCCTCCTGGCATTCTTGGTCACATGCACATAAACAGATGAGCCAAAAATATTAAAGTGAGAAACATCTGGTTTCTTACTAGTAAAAGCTTCTTCAGGTGTACTCATGCCAAGTACTCTATGAGGACTATTGGGATCTATGTAGTTTGCAAGATCAGCAAATATAAAGCTACAGAGCCAACATGTGAACCACTTTGGGATTCGAGGATCTAGCCCTCCTGAATCCAGAGAGGGATCTCTCTGTAAGTGCAAAGATTGATTTATATTTAAGGCTTTTAGTATGATTTTAGGCTAGTTATTAAGAACAAGGGTTTTTGTTTGTTTGGTTGGTCAGGCATGATCTTTAATTGAGTGGAAAGTCCTAAAAATGAAAGGGTTTCAGAGGAGGAAAATATGTGAATAATTAGAACAAGGTTCAGCTGATAGGATAGGTATGAAACAACACTTAATCCATTGGGCTATGGAGTCATAAAAGGTTTTAATTGTACAACAGTTATCAAGAGTGGTTCATGGGGAAATTCATCTATAAAAAAATATTCTTTAAGTTAAATGATGGAATGGAACATTAAGAGTGTTTTAAAAGTGGAAAAAGCTAATAATTTCAACAAGGATTTATCAACTTTCTGAACAAAAAAAGCCTTTTTAAGTAATTGTTTGAAACCAGCCAAAGGACAAGGCTAACCATAGACTTCTTTGGACAAGCTTGTATTAAAGCTAACTTATGAGACAAACAATCCAATCATCCACATGACTACTTTCAGAAAGGATGAAAAAATATAAGAAAACAAAGTGTAGCTTAAGATAAAGTAAGATATCATTAAAATCTAGGCCTGCTTTCAGCATACTCTTAGGGAAACTTTCAAACAACCTTTGGAGAAAGAACTAGAAGACAGGGCAAACCATAAACTTTTCTAGTTTAACTCTACTTAGTATGTAATGAAAATATCATTCAAGAACAATGTTTAAAGCTTAGACAGTAAGACATGGGCTCACCAACATTTCTTGACTGTTTGGACTATATTAAATCATTCTTAAATGCACAAAGGAGGAAAACATAAAGATAAACTTATCAGTGAGAGTAGGGTACCTTTAAGAGTAAATCCTAGCTCTATATTTTTTGTTCTTTATCAGAGAAAAATGGACAGTCTAATGGAAAACATAAGAATAAAAACAAGTACAATGAGAGGCAAATCACCAATGGTATAGACCAGGATCCCATGAATCATCTTGTGTATTGATGTCAATCCAATTACATACTTCAAGTCCAATGTCTTAGTACAGCAACAAATTTTTTTCTCAGCCTAACTTCTTTGATTACAAACAGAGCTTCAATAGCCTCTGATTCGAGCAGCAAGTATTACATCAAAGTCCAACAACCAACCCTTTACAATGTGCTCCTCAAGGAGTTTTTATAAGAAGATGAGGAGGTGGAATGAAAGAAAATATCTTATAGGTTAAATTAATACAAGTTAATGCCTCTTTGCATTTGAGAAACTCAACAGAGAAGATTTCATATGTTATCCATGTATTAATTGGTTTTCATTAAGTTTTTATCCTCTTGGCAGATTTTGTTGACTTTAAAACTCGTTAGGCGGATTGGCAATAACTCTGGCTGTCCTTAGGAAAAAATATCACTGACTGGGCAATAACTAGGTCTCCTTTTGATTTATTGAAGCTGCAGGTGGCACTTTGGTAGCTGAAGAGGATAAATGGCATCTGATGTGGCAGTGGAGGCCTCTTTTACTGATATGTTTCTTTGTTTTATCTTAAAACATTTTAATCTGCTTTTGTCTGTGTTTAGGCTTAATTAAGCCTTGATCTTTGTTCTCGGGTCTTTGTTTCTTAACACTATATTTATCCTTTGAACCCGTGGATTAAAAACCTTGATCTGCAGGTTTTTAGGCATTAATCCCTTTATCTTTGATTCTTCACTGATACAGTTTGTATTCTTTTTTATGCAGGTGGCTTTATGTGTTTGGAGGGCTTTTGCTAAACCCTGGATCATGATCCGGATGATTTAAACCTAGATTCAAAACTCGCAGCTCCTTTTTTATTTTGATTTTAAGCCACAGAATCGTCATTTCGGGCCTTTTTGTCACGTGACTGTGACTGGGAAAAGCACAGGGAAAACACCGTTTAAACCCTGCAAAACACACAAAAACTTATTAAAAAATCCTGTGAAATTGGGTTAAGACTACTTCAGAGGTTTAACGGAGGGGATGGAGTTGTGCGAAATGGAGGAATTTGCAGCAAAAAAAGGGAGAAAACCCTTGGCAGAATCGAAACATGTGCAAATGGAGTTTGGGCGTGATAGTGAACAGGAACTGTTGATTTAGAACGATCAATGGTGGAGATCGTTCGATGGAGTGTTTGGGAGGAATAGATGGATGGCAAATGCACGGGGGCAAAATTAAGTTAGGACCGTTCGATCTCAGAGATCGACGGTGGAGATTTAAGCTGAGAATAACATTGCAGGGGACAGCGGTTTGGAAGAAAAACATTAATGGTTTTTGGGCAGGCTCTAGGGGGGTTAAATGGTTTTCACAAAAAAAACGTGATTCCATACACCTTTTGACACGCGTCCCTTCCAATACCACCCATTTCGCATAATTTTTTGGCGTTAACCCTTGGGTGCAAAAATTATGTGATATGGAGTTTAAGTCAGCAGATGAGGAGCAGCAGATCTAACGGTGCGGATCGCGCATGATGGAGGGCAAGATGCATGGGCGGAAAGATGAGTGGGACCCGGTGATGACGTGACCTCTTTGTTCGCAAGGTGAGCGGTGGTTTAGATCCTGACCGTTGGATCTACAGAACGAAAGGTCAGGATTGAATGCAGGGGCGGGTTATGTTAAAAGGGGAAAGAAGGGAAGGTGACTGGGAGGAGAAGATGGGTCAATGGGAGCCGTCGGATCTAAGAATATCAATGGTGGAGATTTCATCGTAGAGTCGCATCGATAGGGGGGAAGGGCAAAGTGGCGATGAAATGTGCCGATGCGATTGAGCACTGACCGTTTGATCTAAGAGAGATCAACGATCAGGATTAAATCAGTGGGTGCGATGGTGGAGGGCTATGGGTGGAGCATGATTGAATCTTAGCTGTCGGTTTCTGTGGATTTGATGGCTGAGATTAAATCGGAGGAGGGAAAGGAAAAGACAAAGGTAAAATGCAATTTCCGATTTTGCGATGGAGTATTGATCGTCGGATCAAAGGGATGATCGACAATCCATTTTAAAACGGGGATCGCATCAGCATAGGGAAACATGATGGATGGGTGTGATGCGATGTGCCGATGGCCGTTGATCTGCAGAGATCAGCGGTCTGGATTAACTTAGACCAAAACATTGGGGTAAATGAGAAACAAAGGAAAAAAGGGTTTTGGAAATGGGTTTAAGGCCTTTAGCACTCGATTGCAGGGCTTTAGGTCGTACGAAATGGAGGGGATAAAGGAAATAAGCCCTGAGGGGCTTAAGACCTATATAATGTGAAAAAGTGTTTTTTAGGCCGAAAACAAAGGTTTTTAAGGCCAAATTAGGGGTTTCGGTAGAGGGAAAAAGGGTTTTTTAAACCAAATAAGGGAAGATATAGGGCTTAAAAAAGGGTTTTGGAATGTTTTAGAGGATAAATGAAGGTTAATGGAGGGTTTTTATGAAGGAAATTAGGATGAAAATGGGGTTATTTTATGAGTAAAGGAGGGGTGGAATGATGAAAAATGGAGCCTCATGAGTAGTTTTTCTTCTGGTAAACAGTAGGTTCTTTAGGATAATGAGGGGAACAACAATGAAGATTAACTCAAATATTTTTAAAGAAGATCATAATACTTCAAAAGATGATATGTTTTCAAAGGAAACTATCTCTTGAAGGCTAAAAAAGATTTAGCCACTATTTGGTATGAAATTTTTTTATAGGTGGCTAACAAGGACAACAGTTTTGCACATAAACTGTAGTGTTGCATTCTTCCACCCACAAATGCATTGGTAGGCACTGATCATGCAACATTTCTCATGCCACACCCACGCTTGTTCTGTTCTTCCTCTCTGCGACCCCATTTTGCTGTGGGTTATGAGGCGCTATGAGTTCTCTTCGAATTCCTTATTTTATACAGAATTATTTGAATTCATTCGAGATGTATTCTCCAAAATTATCGCTCCTCAGAGCCTTCACTTTCTTCCCCAACTCTTTCTCAACCAATTCCTTAAACTCACAGAACTTTGAGAATGTTTGATCCTTCTTCTACATGAAGAATATTAGCATTTACGAGAAAATTCATCAACAAAAATAACATAATACTTGTGTTTTGTTATTGAAGCAACTGAGAATGGTCTACACATGTCTGTGTGAACTCTCTCTAGGATCATCGAAGCACGGTTATTCTTTTCATGAAAGGTGGACTTTACATACTTCCCCATGGTGCAACCCTTGCACTGATCTAACTAAGCAAGTGTTCCCATTGGAAGTCCAGTAGAATTTGCTACATGACTTTCAAGGCTCCATGATGAAGATGGCCCAATCACCTATGCCATAATTCGCCCTCATCTCGGCTCACCACTTTTTCTTCCTTTCCCATCATGGTAGCGTAGGCTTCTACCTCCAGCTTGTAGAGATTATTAACATGAATCCCTATCCTCTTGACTTGACCCATTGTTTTATGTCACAGGAAATATTTTCCATCGCTGAAAACAACATCATAGCCTCTATCCTCCAACATCGCGACTGATACCAATTTTTTCTTCAGACCTGGAACATCCATAACATCTTTCAATTGAAATGGTTTACCTGACTCCCTCTCAAAGTTAATGGTACCAATTTTGGTCGCACTGTATCTTCCATCGTCGCCCATCTCTATATGCATCTGGAGGTCTTTCTCCTCCAAGTCACTGAAAATCTCCTTATCTCCTGTCATATGGAAGGAAACACCACTATCAAGAGACCACACCGATCCTAATGTGCTTAACACCAAGCATGTGATCAAAGAGAAATCAAGTTCAAATTGTTAGGAAAGGGCCTCATCAGCTACAGCTCCAGCAACCTTCTTGTTCTTCTTCTTCTGTGGGAAATTAGTGGCGAGATGCCCATGTTCGTGTCAGTGAAAACACTTCACCTTGGAAAAATCCAGCTTCTTGCCTTTAGACTCGGATTTTGAATGGAATTTCTTCCCCTTCCCTTTCCTTGCCTTGGTAGCCAAAGCACAATCCTCTTCATCATCATGCTTTGATGAAGAGCCATCTCTAGTGTTCCGCCTAAACTCCTCTTGCACTAGATTTGACCACAGTTGTTCCCAATCTGGCATTTTTTCCCGTCCGTTGATAGAGTCTTTATAATTGTGCCAAATATTAGGAAGTCCCAAGAGAGCCAATCTCACCAAATCATCATCGGAAACAGTGATTCCCACACTCCTAAGTTCATCCCAACATTGGACAAAATTTGTGAGATACTTTGGAATATTGTCGCCCTTTTCCATCTTGATCTTTCTGAGTTTATCCTTCAATGCCAACTTCCTATGGTTGCTGCTGCTTTGGAAAAGATCTGTCAAAGCCTTCCACATAGCATATAGAGTGGCTTTCCCATGAAGGCTTGAGACAATTTGGTCTCGTACACCTTCCAATAGAATCCTTCTCACATTCGCTACTTTCTTTTTCCATGCATCAAGTAATTCAGCATCCATCGAAGTGGGCTTAGGAACATCACTGTCGATGAATTCATTCAAGCCATTATATTCAAGCACCACCTCCATCCTGTCCTTCCAGGAAATTTAGTTTGAGCTGCCCTCGAGTGCATACTCTAGCCACAAGCCATTGAAATCCATTTCGATATTTACTCAATTGTTGCATCAAGAAATTCTTGCAGCAAATTCGAATTGTTTCCACCAACAAACTCAGCTCCTACTACAAAATTGCAATCTTTTGTGCTCCGATACCATGTAGAAATTTTAATACAATTATGTATTTCCTGGATTATCCTAATCTAACAATTATATTCCGTTGTTAAATACAGAATCGCTTCTACAAAAAATCTTGTAGAAATTTAAAACATGATCACCAATTGCAAACACATGAAGAAAGATCATTCACACATAACATAAATGTTTATCGGGAAATATTAAAGATAAAAACCCCACTATCATATATTATGTATATATCATAGATCATGAAACAATCTCATACAAAACTCTAATCCAAGAGCTCTCAGTACAATATACAATCATCTCACACTGTCTTACAGAAATTGACAAATGCCTTAGCCAAATTTCTGCCTGACAACAACCTGCCTCCACTGGGCAATCCAAGTTGATTACAAAGACCAATTTGATGAAATCAGACCCTCTTTGACTGTGCAATCCTCATGCGCATATCCAATGTGTGTTTCACTTACAAGAGTGCAATCCAATATAGTACAACTGATAGTCAACTGTCGCTTTCACCTACCTCTCAACTGGGTTTCCACTGGATCTGACATGCATGTAGTTAACAGTAGTAAATATTCATTTGCATGAGAGATCACTCCATGTGAATTAATTTTATATTTAATTCACTGATCTCTCACTAGTGTATCTTCATTTACAACTAACACAATTAAGTTTAACTCACTTAACTGAGTTAAACTACTTTACAACTCACATAATTACACAACCAACTTTGTTACAACATTGAATCACTCGGTTACAACTAAGTCCACTTGCATGTCCCACTAACCAACCTTTGAATTTGAAATTCCTTCAGGTAACTGGTTTTCCACTTTAGCTAACTGATTCCCAGTGCTTCATGAGAATAGACTAATATTTATTTTCCAACTATTATTAAGGGATAATAATAGTCGACATGCATCTATAAATAGAATTTTCACATACATCTAAAAATAGAACGTCATATATAAATAGAGTTTTCTCAACATCTATAAATATACTTCCACTATCAATAGAATTTTCTCGTCCGTTCTAAAAATAGACTTACACCTAAAAAGAGCTCGAGGCTCCATCCTAGTGTAGGTGCTTAATTTTCACTAGGATCATCATCTTGTTGAATCTCAACAAGGACCACATGATCCTTGACCCTGTCCATGATTAAGCGCTTAGCATGCGCCTCTGCTTCATTATGCTTCTTGAGAAGAGCAACATCGATTGGTGTAGCCAAGACGTTCTCTGCATGCTCTTGTAGTGTGTATGCCTCCATAAACATCAGTATTATGTCCTTCTAGATAGAAAATTTGGACAAGTCGTCCAACTTATCCTAATCATGCAGTCTGTACAACACCATCTAGCTTAGAATAATATGTCGAAACACATACTCATATACCTGCTGATGTTGCTACTCTTCAACAGAAGCTCAGATCTAGGGTCCTTGGCGAAATGGAACCCTCTATAGTAATTTCTCCCTCTGACGACTTATTTCCCTTTTTGGAAATCTTCCAAATCCTGTGAATCAACCCTCTTCAATCACCCTCTTGATCGATCCTCAGATTTATTTGGCAAAAAAAAAAAAAAATCTGCTCAATAGATGTTCTCCTCCCGCTCTTTGTCAACTTAACTAGGCATGATTCTGCACCGATGGAATATCCACCACACCATCAACTTTTGAAGATCTGAAACTCTACTTCCAGACTCTGAAAATTCTGTACAACAAGCTCAATACTAGACCGCGTCCCTCTGGCTAGCATATGCATGAGCATACTAGCTCAGCACAGCCTCTGCGCAGTGCAGGCTACTCTCGTGTCTCTCTGGAAGGCTCTACGCTGCCTCTGCATCACTTAGCTGGGACTACGTCAGCCCCTGCGTGGCCTCTACTAGGACTGCATCCTCGTAGTTTTGCACTTCCCCCTTTGGAACTCTGTTCCTTCAGCTTCCTTCTCTGCAGCAAAGAAAATATTTAGCCGCTTTGCTGGTGATTCAGCTTGATCTCCAATGCTATGATACCATGAGAAATTTCTGAATATAGAAATCCTACTGCAGTGTCTTGATTTACATTTACAATTTAATTTTCTAAATTATTCAGTAAAATCAGCAAAGTAAACATAATTTCACCCTACACATTAATAGATCAATTACTAAACATAATACACACATGAAAAAGTGACACACAAATTTTTCGGACAAATGTCCCTAGAAAAACCTAATGCGAGAAAACTGGTGCAGCTAGCTCTAGAGGGTTTTATTATTATGCAGAATCTAAATACAACAATATTTGGGCACCAGACATGGTTGGCCATATAGATAAAATCACGGCAGTAATAACTCTTTCACTTGGAGATAGAAAATATGGTTGATTCACACCCTCAAATGGTATTTACAGAACTCAAACCATTTCTGGCCCATCGAAAACCCTAGCGTTGTCCTTAGCCCTCTGCGTCAACCTTTCTGGCATGCATCAACTTGTGTGTTGCCCTAGAAGGTCTTGCGTCACCCTCTTTGGGCTTACACTACCCCTACGCTGCCCTGACTGAGCCTGCGTCAACCCTGAAGGGTTCATGCTGCCCTCTGGGTGGCTCTGGCTGTCCTCTGCGCTACCTGGTACGCTGCCCCTCTGCCACTGTTGTATTATTGGCCTCGAATCAGAATCCCTTGCCAATATTTTACCCTCACCACACTGCAAGCTCACTCTAAAATTCTTAGCAAACCTCGCCCTAGAATTTTGACTTAACTTCAATGCTTTACCAATGTGTGTGTTCTCCAACTAACCCCAAGCCCTTCTCTTATACTTTTATTATAAAACCAATGGTCATGATCTAATCTCTAATCAATAGCTAAGATTAGAAGTTGCTTGATCCATGTTGCTTGGAACATTCTCATCACATGTTTAATTTAATTCACTTTAATCTTTTAATTTTCTTAAGTTAGTCTTAGAGTCCTTAGTTAAAAACATTAATTATTTGAATATCTATCAAACCATATGGAATTTCCCCAAACTCTTTCATGGTCTTGGATATCTCATGTACTCCAGCTCCTCCACAAAATTTTGGAACTAGAGCACATTCGATGCTACCCCAAAAACTCAATAGTAGAAAGCTGGAAAAATTTTCCAAGGCTTACCCCAACACCCATCAAACAACGAACCACAAGGATTCCAAGAGGAACCTGACTGAGCCTTCGAAGTTGGCACATTAAGAGGTGAGAGTGTCCAACAACAAAAGTAGTCATAGACTCCTTATAAGAGGAGCTTGAGGGAGACTTCGAGACTGAAACATTAGGAAGTGAGAGTTTCCAATGAAAAAAGTAGTCATGAGTCCTACAAAAACAGTCTTCCATGGCTCATTCCAGGAACAATTCTACAACGTCTTCCCATAACACCAAGATGACCAAAGAATCCCAAAGGAATCAGCACCATGATGATGATCATAGACAACCTCTTATTTATGTATGTATGTGATCGAGGGCTCTGACGGGGAGATATACGCCTACTCTCCCAGTTTGTAGAATAACTTGTGTGTTGTCCACATAAATAGCTCAACAAATGAATGCAGAGTGGTCTTGAGTACTGTTGGTCTCCCGTGTTTTGACAGTTTGGAAAATCAAAAGACAAGGCAACATCAGAACCAATCTTTAGAGTTCCAGGATCTAGTCCTCCTAGTCTCAGAGAGGGATCTCTCAAATATTTGTTTTCAAAGGTTTATCTTGTGTGCTTTGATCATGTATTTTAGACTAGTTATTAATTGCAGATGTTTGTTTGGTTGGATTGAGTTGATACAGCAGAACATGAAAGGTCTAGGAAAGATAGACAGAAAGAGGAAATATCTGGTTCATTGGGCAATGGAGTCAAAATAAGGTCATGACAAACTCTTCAAGGGATATGGGATATCAAAGGGAAAATCTAACTTGGCCACAAGATCCTTTTGTTTTTGGAATGAGATGGACATTAATGATTTGGAAAGAGAAGTTTAATTCTCAACAAAGGGAACTTGAAAACATAACTTAGCAATAAAGAGATATTTGATAGACAGGGCTAACCATAAATTCTACAAACATTCTTTAAGCAAATAATGACTTCAAGACAAATTTTAAAATGAAATCTAAGATTCGGGGAACACCCTATTTCCTCAAAGATTTTATTTTAAAGGACTTAGAAAACATAAAAGATTCACTGATAATTGCAGTCATAGAAGAGGGAACACCTAAATAAAATCTATGCTTACAACTATAAAGACCTTCAAAACAACTGTTCAAGCAATGGCAAAGGGCAAGATCAAAACCGACCTCTTTGATTAACTTAAAACAATGGTACTTCAAAGGGAGACTTCAATAACAACTTTCAAGTGATAGCAGACAAGCAGGGAGAACCATAAATCATGCTGAAACCAACTATTTGAGCTATTAAGGAAATAAACAAGCATGAAGACTAAAGAGAGAGATTAAAGACTCTAGAATACTTCAGCAGAAGAAAACATAAAATAGTGAAGGATGAACAGGTCTAAGGTGCTTCCAGGAGTCATTTCTTAGCCTAAAATTTTCAACCTACTGTAGTAAGAAATTATGGGACATAATGAAAACAGGAAAAAACATAGAATAGTTCAGAATACTTCACCAACAGCCAAGCTCATGGATCCAATGATAGAGCTTTCTCGGGAAAAAGCATGCAACGACATCATCAAGACATGCAAGACTTCAATTTGTTTTTCAACTTCAACAGACTTGTATATTTGTTTCAGAGAGTTTCAGTGTTACAACTTGTAATCAAACAACAACCAACAACCAACCAACACTCACTCATCTTCTGCTGTAGTATATATAGAAGGATGAGGATGTGAGATCTGATAAAAGATCTCAATTACAATTAATACAAAATTAAATGGCTCATGGGCCTTCGAGGGGCTCAATGAGGAGACTTACATACATATCCTCTGTATTAAATGATTTACATAATGATTTCAAGCTTGGTGGGAGTTTTTGTTGACCTTTGAGGCACTGCGTGGCGTCGAAGTAACTCTACAGATATTTTTTACATTGAAGTTCTTGGCAGAAATAACTTCTTCGGCTGTGTCGAGGCAAAATATCTGATCCTGATCAATAAATTCAGCTCCTGATTGAATACTTTAAGGCACAGGTGGCACCATGGTAGCTCGAGGGATCAATTTGCCTCAATCTATGGCGGTGGAGGGTTTCCTGTCGGTGAAACCCTTTGGATTTGTTTTGAACTCTGTTTTAACCCGGGGATTAGGTTTATAATGATCATTTGGGCCATAATCCTCGTAAAACAGTCCATTAATCCTCTGCTCTGATAATTTCCTGGTCTTCAGCGCTGATACTCTTTTTCTGCACTTTAATCCATGTTTTCTTGCTGTTGCGTAGGGCTGTACCGGGTCTGTAATGCATCAATGGTTCATGAAACATTGATAAAAGTGAAATTTTTAAACCCGGTGGTCAATTTCCTTTGATAAATCGAGAGCAAGAGAGTCTTCACCCTCTTCTTTCGAATTTTCTTCGTTCATAGTGAAAACCTTTGAAACCCTGCAAAATACAAACAAAACGTTATAAAATCATGCTTTTATTGGTTTTACTGCATTGGAAGGTGCGGAGGAAGCGTGGCCGTTGGATGGCATCATCCAACGGTCCAGATTTATCGGGAGTGACCATGGAATGGGCAGAAGAATGATTAAGTCTGAGTCGTCGATCTGCAGAGATCGACGGTCGAGATTGAAAAGGGCGGTCAGAGGAGAAGGATGAATTTGAGCTGTCGATCGCGCAGAGATCGACGGTCGAGATCGGGTGATGGAAAGTTAGCGGAGGGGAAACGTTGGCTGGGCAACAGAATCGAGCGATGAAATATGGGCCGTCGATCTACAGATCAGATCGACGGAGGAGATTGATTTTCCGCTGCAGGATGGCTTTTTTATCGCGCGGGCACTTTGGTTATACATCGGACACTTTCGAAGAGCGATGGTCGTTGAATGAGTGGGCCCAGATCAGACGGCGGAGATCCATTTCGCTGGGCATCCTGGTCCGAAATTTAAAGTGCGATGGACGACGATCGCACGACGGTTTTCAAATCGTACAAGGGACACGCGTCAACCGTCGTATGGAATTGCTGGCCATCGGGGAAAAACCGCCATCCGCCGAAGAGTGGTGCGATGAAAACCACACGGTTTTGGGCAGATAGCGCACGGACGGGGGGTCCACAAGTAGGCGCACTCCACACCGTCTGATCTGTGGAGAAATTCAACGGTGGAGATTGCTCCATAATTTACACGGGCAGGTTTTTAATAAAAATAATAAAACGACGGGTTTTATAAAAAACAAAGGTTTTATATGTTCCGGCAGGGAAATATAATTTTAAAATGGATAAGCGCCCAAGTGTCTTGGCGCCTGGTCCTGGCGCCCAGGCGTATGGACGGAAATGGCCAAAAAACTTAAGCCCGAGGGGCTTAAGTCCAATACATAAAAATATGAATTTTTAATGGTTTTTTAAGGATTTTTGAGGGAGTTTAGGGTTTCGATAAGGCCAAGAGTGAGTCTTAAACCTTATAAAATGGATTTTATGAAATGGAAAGGGGAGAAAACATGAAATTATAGGATTTTCATGGGAGATGGAGGGATAGAAAAATGAGGTTAGTTTGGGAAGGAAAAAGAGGGAAATAATGGGGTTTTCAGCAGTACTTTGGCTTTGGAAATCAGCAGGATTCTAAGTTCTGAAGGGAAACAGTAGTGAATATTACCCAAGGATAGGATTTTATCAAAAGTATTCAAGTATCAGCAGTTTTAGTAATGAAATTGTTTCTTGAAGGCTATCCAACATCATTTAGCCACCATCTGATATGACATAATTTTATAGGTGGCTAACAAGTACCCAAATGATATTTCCAAAAAATTAGTGTTGATTTCTAAACACCCATTTTTCAAAATGTAAGTTTAGGGTTCTGAAGGGTTTTATCATATACCAAAGCTTACATTTTTGTAGAAGAAATCTTGTTTGAAGAAGAATAAAAATTCCATGGGGGGGTATAGGAGATTATTTTTACTTGTGGTTTTTTTGGTTTTATTCGGATAGACCTACTATGGATACCCATTTGTGTTTTATGATTGTAATGTTTCTTACATTGAATTTTCCCCTCTAGGTGTGAAGAAACTTGTAATTGCTTTTGTTATAGGTTTGTTGTATTGTATCATAGATATGCTACATTGGGTTTTTGTTTTTTATTTATTTGTTCTCTATGGTTTGGAAGTGGTGGGTAGGATGTTATTGAATGGAATCCAATATTGGTTTATTTATATTGGAATTTCCAAACTTCTCAAAGAAATGACAATGTTATACTTAGTTATTATCTATTTTTGGAAGTGGTCGTTAGGGTGCCATTGAATGGTGCGCAATGTGGGTTCATTGAAAATAATAGTTTCTTACTTGGATCAATACTATTGTCATCACAGTCGATTTTTTACTTTTGTTCCCTTGTAGTTTCAATACAATTTGGGCGCCACGGGGTAGGTCATAAGGTGAGGTGGAGGCGTTAGATTTGTTGAAGTTCCTAGGTTTTCGGAACAATGTGTTGGTATTTTTTTTCTTTGTGGCTGAAATGCAAGCTCTAGTTGTAGACCCTTGGGGCCTCCAGGATAATTAGAGTTCCCCATTTTCTTAACTTCTCCTTGTCTTGGATATTTGATGGAGCAACAAAGCATCCACGTAGTGATTTTTTTCTTGAATTTGTATGTCTTTGTTCTTGTGCTAGCCCTCTAACTGGATATAGAGTTGAGTAGGGTGTAGTTGTTATTTACCAACATATTGAGCACCAATTAAGGACATATAGTTGTATCAAGAATGGATAATACTGAAAAACAAAAAATAAATAGTTTGTCTCACTGAATATGGTATTTTCATCCCCATTAATAATAAATACTTCGATATAAACTATGCCTTGGGGCATATAATTGGTTCTTGTATTGTTTGAATTATGAGTCAAGTCGGTGTTGTGGTTTGTACTTCATTTGTTTGAGTATATTTCAGGCTATTTTTTGGATATTCATTTAGAAATTATCACTAATAAAATTTGAAAACACAAACAAATAGCTTTGAAAATAGAATTTTCTTAAAATTTTCAAATAATATTTATTTAATATTGTTAGAAAATTGAGACAGTGTGAGAGAAGTATTGCACACAACACAAAACCACAATCATATTCTTTATTGATCACAACATTACATATATAGGATTTAAATCACTGACTTCGACAAATCTTTATTCTAAGAAAATGGATTTTTGACTCGGACATGACACAACTACAACTCATACACATAGGAAATAATAACTTCTAGATTTACACCACAGGCTCACAACATCTACTTGTAATCACATGACACACATGGAAGCATGACTTCCAATAGCCTCCCTTAATGCTTACATGTATAAAACACACATTACAACAACAATATTCATTAGGGGAATTTTGAGGTCTAAAATGGGCCTCCTAAGGAAATTATAAAATAAGAGTGGAAATAACAAAATAAGATTTGATTACATCATCACATTTTAGAGGGAAAAAAGAAAAAACTACTTTTTCAACTTGTATTTTCAACTTATCTCCCAAATTTTTTAATCAAAGTTAGAGCGGGAGTACTCATTGGATGAAAAATTTAATTATTCATCCAAGGAATACCCATGTTGCATACTTTCGATGGGTCCTGCTACACGAAAAATGAGAAATACATGAAAAAACGTGATTGCAATCACGTTTTTTATGTATTTCTCATTTTTCGTGTAGCAGGGTCCATTGATAGTATGCAACATGGGTACTCCTTGGATGAGAAATTAAATTTTTCATCCAATGAGTACTCCCGCTCTAACTTTGATTAAAAAATTTGGGAGATAAGTTGAAAATACAAGTTGAAAAGGTAGTTTTATTATTTTATTATTTTTTAATCTTTTTACCCTTTTACTTAAAAAATGGTGAATAATCCCCCATGGTTGGCATCATCACCTTGAATCCTATTGGTTCTTAAAAATTTTATTTTTGTTGTACATTTTTCTTAGGAGGCCCATTTTAGACCTCAAAATTCTCCTAATGGATCTTTGTCATATTTGTGTGATATGGTCATCACTAACACTCATATCCACTCTGAAATCTCATGGTTTTCACTCTTTTCTTCATCATACTTTCGGGCTTCCCACTTGATCCATTTAAGACGTAACTTCTTCAGACCATCGTTGACATACTTTGCAGAATTGACGCTTCTCGACCTCTTGGAGCACAATGGGTCAGTCTCAATACTTAACCATCCTATGGAACTTCCACCATTTGTTGAATCCATGACCCTCTGTAGCCTTCATGAGGTATCTAGGATAGCATTATGGGTATAAAATGTATTCAACAAACAATTCTACAACTTGAACTTATATTAAATCACAATTACTGATGCTCCTAGAGCATGACGGATCACACCATATTGACCTTATTAAGAACTACCTGTAACTAATGCTCCCAGAGCATGACATATCACATTAATATGTTCAATAGTTGGCCTACTATTTGTAGTTCTGTATCATTCTTTTAATATAGATATAATACAACTTCACTATAACATATGACTAATAATATGTACTAACAAATATATATTCTCTACCCATCAACAATAGGAAATGGATTAACTTCGAAGCTAGTTGCATTCTTGACAAAGCAACAAAATGTAGGTCATAGGGATTTGAGATGTGGACTCCTTTCCGAATTTGGAATGAAATCCATTGCTTATGGTCAATCTACCTGCAACAGTGATGATGGTCTACATAATTACAACTGTAGCCTTCACAACAGTAATGGAAAACCATAGTCAGAGTTTTCATCTATCTCTCTAAATGTTTTCCTCTTTAGATGCTTCATCTATGCTAGATATTAGTGAATATGTTCCATAGCGGTTCAGAAATTTCGCATACAATTCTTGTGCGTCGATTTTTCTTTAAATCATTGCCTTCTTTTGATTTTCAAGCATGTGGCCTAAACGGACAAATGGTGGGCATTAACCAGGCTCACATGCATGGCAACATTTTCAATGTCACTCTACTTTGGGTTTAGAGTCACCGCGTAGGACGAGGGTAACAAAACACAAACCTATTGATGAGCCCCAGTATTTCCACAAAAACATTGCAACTCCCAATGCTACCAACTTAAATTATCAACCCAGGTTTCATACAAAATTAAGAGGTATCAACATTATATGTTCAGCATACAATGTTTCCTTCTTTCATTGATCTAATGTAATGGAGTGGATGTCATGAAACCAAAGCCTAAACTAATTGTAGAAATGGAAATGTTAGTAAATTTGCAACAAATGGAAATGCTACTTTCTCAAATGTAAACATTAATCCTAATTGCAAGAATTTAAATGTTATAGGAATGAAAAGTTCTTGTCTATTTGCAGAATGTAAAACTTTTGCTACTTGCAACAATGTGAATCATTAGTCTAATTGCAGAATGTGAAAAATGTCTTTGAAATAAACTAATCCTATGAAAAAACAACAATTTGAAATTGAAATCCTAAGAGCATGAATTCAAAGAAATAGGTCTAATCTACTTTGTAAAAGGTGTTGAAGTTTGCAACAAGAAACAATGAAATTGGCATCTGAAAACAACATCCTTGATCCTAGTGAAAATTAAGCACCTACACTAGGTGGGGCCCACACAAGCTATTTTTAGGTGGATGTTTATTTATAGATTCATGAGAAAATTCTTTTTATAGATGCATCTCTATATATAGATGTATGTGCAAGTTCTATTTATAGATTGCATGTCTATTTATAGATGCATGTCGACTATTATTATCCCTTAATATTAGTTGGACAATAAACAATAATCTATTCTCAATGAGCACTTGGAAATAGTTAACTAAAGTGGAAAATCAGTTAGCTAAAGGAATTTCAACTTAAGAGGTTAGTTGGTGGGACATGCAGGTTAACTTGTGTTGTAACAGAGTGATTCTAGTTATAACAGAGTTGGAAGTGCAGTGGTGCATTAGTTAATGCAAGTTGTAAATCAGTGTAACTCAATTAAGTGAGTTAAAGTTAGTTGTGCTAGTTGTAACTGAAGATACACTAGTGAGAGATCAAGTGAATTAATTATTAATTAATCAAGAATCAGTGGTCTCACATACAATTGATGTTTTTACTATTATTAGCTACATGCATGTCAGATCCAGTGGAGACACAGTTGAGTTCTAGGTGAAAGGGAAGTAAAATACCAGTTGTGACATTATCCAGTTGCACACATGCAACCACACACATTGGATGTGCCTATGAGGATTGCACAGTCAAGGTAGGAAATAATAAATCATTTAGGGGTTCTTTACCATTAGGGATTGCGCAGTGGAGGCAAGCTGTCTGGAGACAGTAAATTGGCTAAGGAACTTGCCAATTTGTGTATGATAGTGTGAGACAGTTAGCTCATGTACTGAGACCTCTTGGAGTAGAGCTTTGTATGTAATTGTTTCATGATCCATGATATAATACATAATAGAAGATAGTGGGGTTTTTAGCTATATGCTTTCCCTGGGTAAATTATCTATGTTATGTGTGATTGATCTTTCTTCATGATATTGTGATTGGCGATTATGTTTCAAATTCTACAAATATTTGTAGAAGCGATTCTGTATTTAACAGTAGCATATTATTATTAGATCAGGAGAATCCAAGATATACATGTTTTTGTATTAATTTATACAAAAGGGCAAGTCCTAAGTTGTTTTTATTCTTCCCCAATAATGTATTTAGAGCTTATGGATCATTATTCAAACCTAAGGGACAAAAAAAAATCTTTTATAGAAGATCTAGTCAAGTTTACACGTGTTACGGGAGTGCTATAGGAGGTGTTATAGGAGGCCATGTTTTTCTACAGGAGGAGATAAATTTACGAATGCGCAAGTAAATAAAATGAAAATGGGATGGAAAAAAAATTATTAATTAGGATGTTTTAGGTCTCCATGCCAAGTGGAATCACTCCAAAATACCCCTGTCAACATGTGCTAAAAAATAGCAGAAAATTACTAGTCTAAAAATTGGAAATTCAAGAACTAGTGAGCTAGTTAACCTACCAAATTCTTAACCTAATCAAGAGAAAATGCCATGGGGTAAATTTTGTTATTAAATTTAATTTTTTTATGACCCAATACAAGTGGAAACAACTCAAATGAATATCATTAACACGTTCTAAAAAATAACAGAAAATTACCACTATTTTGCTACAAGGGGCTTCCTGAAATTCTAGATTTGTAAACTAGTAACCAATCCAAGTAGGTCAATGATGAGGATGACTTTTCAATATTTTCTAAGGATGCATCATGCTTGTGACTATGTAAATAACCTGCAAAATAACTCACTTCAATAATTTAACCCAATCCTACAACAAAATAAGCAACAATGCTAAATCCATAAATAGAAAAACAACAATAAGAGATGCATGTGAATAAGAAGTGAAAACAAGAAAAACAAATTGTGCAAAAGGGCTCTGACGCTCCTGGGATGGCAAAGCCCAAGGATACTCAGAGTAATATAAAGGATACCAAGCTTTAGAAGCTAAAAATGGCTTCAAACTTCATTATTTGAATCAATCCAAGTACATATCTGCTAGAAATGAAAGTGGAGCTCCAAAAATAGAAGTTTTCTCCATAAGAAGGTTAAGAAATACATGCCTCTAGAGGAAAATTCGAATTGTTACTTATGAAAATGGATGGGGAGGCATTCTCCTTAAAAGGAGGAAACTTTACCCTCCAAAATCCTTCAAATAGTGGATCTAGTTCCCAACGCTAGGAATTTGCATTAAATGACAAGGAACACATTCCTAGATTTTCTCAATCACTGGAGCTCCAGAATTTGTCAATAATTTCATGATATTTTGTTCATTTATTATCCAATTTTGATCCTCCTAGAGTAGGGATCAAGTCCTTAAATTATCTCCTCCTCCAAATCTTCATAATATACCAAATATTCTCACAATATTCCTCAAAAATAAAAATATTAGGCACATAATATGCAATCATCTCTAAAGCTTCCTAATAACATATCAAAGCTAAAAAAACATTATTAAGTTCAGAAGGAGAGGTTTAATATAGCATTCATGTACCTAGGAAAGGTTAGATGGGCCTTAAATTTTGTCTAATTTAGAGGCCCATCACCTGTGGATACAGAGTCACACATTCCGCCATCTATGTTGTGATGCACGTGATTCACTACTTCCGTTGCTTCCACTGAAGTCATAATCACAACCATTAGAATAACAGAAAGAACAATATTTGATGGACCCATGGTTATTTGATCTCAAGACGCATTCGTAGAAGGGTTGTGGCTATGCTCTAAATAGGGAAGTCTACACCAGTTCTTGGAATTGTTGAAGCTATGCTCTACTATAAAGAGGCTTGTCTCCTTCTAGCGCCAGAGATGGCTTCTCTCACAAATATCCACAAAAACACAGTATATTCACACAACACAATAGATCAGACATTTTATTAGCTAATTTATGTAACTAATCTATGTATAAAGACAATAGCGCTCAAGACTCAAAGATCTCTCACCTTCCTAGCCTTCCCATAAGGGAATGAAACCAAAACAAACTATGATACCATGTTAAAAACATAGAGAGCATGAGAGAAATATTACACACAACACAAAACCACTTGTATTCTTTATTGATCACAACAATTACATATATAGGATTTAAATCATTGACTTTGACGAATCTAGATCCTAAGAAAGTGGATCTATGACTCGAACATGACACAACTACAACTCATACACACAAGAAACAATAACTTCTATATTGACATCTCGGAACTCACAACGACAACTTGTAATCACATGACACACATGGAAGCATTACTTCCAATAAATATTTATTCTATTAGAAATAAGAGTTATATTTAGTGATTTAGTAAATATGATTTAGTTTTTCAAAATGATTTTCCCAAATCTTTTCTCTGGTGTATCTTTGCACCTTTAAGGATAATTGCTAGTTATATATGTTATATTATCTTTATGAGAATGTATTTATGTATATTAAAAAAAAAACTTTAATTATACTGAGTTGGACATTGTTAATTTTTTACTCAATTCCATGGATTATATACACATTCTTTTTTATTACAAAGTTTATTTTGATCATAATTATATGGTAATTTTTTATATATCAAAATAACATTTCCTTCAATCTTAAAGAAAAAAAAAAAAATTACCAAATATAAAAATGAATTTATATGAATAATCATTAATTAGATATAACTAAATTCTCATAAAATTAACAAATATTTTTTATATACAATAATTAAATACTTTAGAAAGCAACACTTATATCAAAAATTGATTTTTTTAACTGTAAAATATTTTATATATTTTGGAATATGTCAATATAAAAATCGTTTAAAAAGTTTCTAATAATAATAATATAAAAAGTTTTTAATAATAATAATAATTTATTCTTAATTGAAGATTATATATTTATCATAAATTGAAGATTATATATTTATCATAAAGATATTTGCATTGCTTAGCAATTTGACTACTAAAATCTATATAAATATATATTTTAAATTTAAATTTATAACTTTATAAATATATTATTTTATATTATTATTATTATATAATTTTGAATGGGTTGAAATAGATAAATTTGAATTTGTTGAAATAGTGGTTGTCAGGTTTCTTTTTCGTAGTTGCAATATGGCCGTAGTCCTTAAAGAAATGTGCCAAAGTCAACATAAAAATCTAACCATAAATTAATGAAATGTAAAATCATATGTTGAGTTCCTAAAACAGATTACAAAACTCGTACAATTATAAATATACAAGTACGTGGAAGAGAGCAACTTTGGGATGAGCATCGATGATTCACAATCTCAGTTGGGGGACCAACCATCGCGAGATGCATTGTCCAACTTCAGTTTGTCGAGAAGAGTTCACTAATGCACCCTTCTTATTAATTTTTTAGTTACCACGGAATCTTTGGACCCTTCTTATTAATTTTTTTTAATTGAATTAATGCTGCTGGACCAAACTTATAATGCTGGTTAAGTTTTGATTTAAAATTAAAATTTAGGTTATTAATCTTGCAGCATCAAACATCACTGTTTTTTCATTCGATAATGATTTTTCCTTTCTTTTGGAAAAGTCGGGAGAGGTGATAATATCACTCAAGCTAAAAGAACATAAAGGAATTCTCATGGATCATTATTCAAAATCTAACCACCCATTTACTAACAAGTATTCATATATCAAGCACAAGTGACCATGTAAATACTCGAAAATATTATAGGCCCAGCTATTTTTAGCTCATACTTATAAAAGGATTTCAATATGTTTTCCAGTTTCTCAAACTAAGTATCACTAGAATTCAAACTCAACCATAAATATAGAACTCATGAAGAATTTCTAAAACAACTTTCAAGTTCACTAACAAAATGGAGATTTTCTTTTTTCCAAAACTTAAAATTCAATGATAACATTTATAAAAACCAACCTCACATAGTAACATAGGAGAGACCAACGCCAAAAGGAATCTCAATATATCCAATAATCATATTATTGCAAAAGAAATTCTAAGGTTTATGAATCCAAGTAGGGAGATTCTCATTTCTAAATTGCAATCACTTTTTTGAGGAGGTAAATTAGGTAGAGGTTTATGTATTAACTAAAAAAGTAGAATGGTATATAGGTTATGCTACTAGGAAAACTAAATAAATAGGAAAAAAAACATTTTTATCCGCATTATTTGAGTAACATTATCGGTCCAAAAAGTACATTTAGGAAATTAAAAACCGAAAGAGAGATATCCCAAAAGCCTATGCCAACTCATCTAATTAAAGTAAGGTGGCTTGGTATTTCTCACTTCTTTCTATAAAGAGATTGCCCATAATCATTTTTATATGCTAGTGTTAGTCAATTGTTTTAAATATTTGGTGTCTTAAGTTATAAATTGCTCGTGTCAAGAACCCAAGGGTATAGCTTAGGCTTGAGCTTCAACATCGAGGATAAATCCCATTCTAGATGAACTTCAACTTTGATTAAATCAATATTTTCTTTAACTGCAAGAGGAGTGCAATGATTGTAAATGGTCGCAAAATATTTGGCCTTGTGTTGAGCATGAATGAGTGGTCGGTGGTGAGGAGATCATAGTCTACTAATGGGTTTTCCTTGAGCCATGCTAACCACTCAAAAATATATCCTCCAAGAATATACCACAACGGGGAATCGATTCCCAATGTATACCATATTAGAGAGCCACAACTGAGGAAGACAGAAGCTGGAGAAGTTAGTAAGCCATTTTCACATGGGAATGAAGCAAGCATCAAATGAGATCCAAATTAAAAATGAATGATGTTGGCATTATAGTGTGCATGGTTCCAGCTAGTTGATGTTGGCATTGGTTCATAATGGCACCTAGCTAATGTTGCCATTGATGTAAACCCTATGAAGTCTAGTTGATGTTTGGATGTCTTCCTTGTAGTGTGGTTGCAACTAGTTGAGTTGGCATTGGGATGGTTATGTTGGCATTGATGTCAACTATATGATGTCAACATTATGATGTAGTGATGGTTTGATGATGGAAGTATGGGTCCATGGAGGTGTTGTCTTGAGTTATATTGTGTTGGCATGTGTTGACATGTGCATTGATGCCAATGATGTGATGCCTTGGTATGCATTGATTAGAGGCAATGTTGATGCTGCGATGAATAGATGTTGCTGCTACAGGTATTGGAGATGGTTGCTCAGGTGATCTATTTTTGAGTTGCCAGACTTGATGAGTTGGCATACTAGGTCTTCGTGCTTACACTCATGGAGATGAATTGTTGCAGTGATGGTTTGGCCCCATGATGATGATGTTGAGATGCTACAGTGGTGTTTAGATGTGTTGCAACTTGTACAGGTGCTTGTGAAGAGTAAACGACTTGTTGGAAGTCATGCCAAGCCTTGTTTGTTGGCCTTTAGGTCAACTTTGTTGTGACACTTGGGAGACATGTTTTATCCATTTGCAGAGGTGTCATAGAGATTAGTAAAGGTTTGGAGGCATGTATAGATGCTATAGAAGATGTCCAAATAGTTGGCAGATGTTATGAACTGAAGGTCCATTAATTTTCCTTATGCTTTGCCCCAGTCGCTCCATGTAGGCTTGTTCATGCGACTGAAAGTCCTTCAGCTGCAGGGAAGCAAGCATATGCATGTGGCCAGTCGATATCAACTAGTGGTATGCCTGTGATTAAGGTTTTTTCACAAAATATCCTTTGCATTCCTAGCACAAATCGGATGAAAATTGGCATGGAAATTCCCAAATACTTCTAGATTAAGTTGTAAACGTTGGAAATGGTTTGAAAAGGTCCTCCAATGATGTGAACACCTTTAGTGAACAAGTAGTGGTGATAGTGGATTGATTTTGTCAACTTTGTGCACTCTTGATCCCATACCTAAGGTGACGTTCTCCCAACACATTTTATATACACCATTTTGGAGTTGAGTATTGGTCATGGGGGCTTCACTAGCAGAGCAACACCATACCATGTGCATTCATATTGGGGGGTATATATTGAGGAAAAAATGACATAATATATTGAAAATCTAGTAGGGGGTAAAGGGTTTTTATATTGGAAAGTATAAAAATTGGAGCTCAAATTTAATGAAAAAATATAAAACGGTATAAAAAATGTTAATGAAAAACAGATACCTACAATATCTAGTGAAAGTATGGGTTTTTACATTTGGAAGGTGTATTCGGTTCGTATTGGTAGGGGGTTAAATAATGTGATTTTTAGAGGTATTTACCAATATGTAGTCAAATTAAGGGTATTGTTTAGTATGTCATGAGTGCACATGATATGTCAAAGGTTCATCGAGTGAAGCCACCATGGTATTGGTTTGTTGAGTATGATAGTCAGTGAGAGAAGGTTGCATTGAGTGAGTGTGCTTCAGACTTATTGGTGAACAAGATTTCTTTAGTATATGAGTGTTAATGGCAGCAGAATGAGAAAATCTACTTGTTGAAGCATGGTATTGATTCAGATCTTCAGATTTCAGATCATAGATGCGGAGAGTTGTAGCACAGTTTCTTGTATTGACGGATAGATTGGAATAGCTCCAAATTATGACTCTCACATTTGTTTTGCAAGATCTTATAGTGCATTTGGAACATAACCATTGTGTTGTATGTTGTTAATTGTATTATGAAAAAATTATAGTTTGGAGTGAGGGTTTGATATTATTGTTGAGTATGTGATATGTTTATGCTGCTAGTGATTATATTGTTCAGTTTTTGTTGGATACATTGTGCCCAATATTTTTTTGGAGTAGAAAGCATGTTTGTGGTGATTTTATTTGATTTGATGATGATGTCTTGCTACTAGAGTTCGTATTGTAGAGTTGAATCGAGTTGAGTAAAAAGTCTTCGGATCCAGTCTGAAAATATATGAAATGAGGTTCATATAGGGTAGAGGAGAAGTGACTTCATGGATATGGATTAGTGATTGTGAAGTTTCAGCGAAAGGAATAATTTCTCAACCCAATGGTAGTTGGATAGTCCAATCGGAGTTGGGCAACGATTGTTGATCGTGGTGGATTTCAGTGGATGGTAGTCCATAGATCCATGTGAGAACATAGTGTTCCAAGTTGATAAGTAGAATTGATTCTCCTGGATGATTAGAGTCAGTTGATTGTATATTAGGCCGAGTCTCCTAGCTGATGGGAGTCAACAATCTTGTAAAATATACATTTTTCGTAATAGAATATTCAGAGTGATGCAACATTAGCAAGGGTGGTTTTTTTTTCCGGTGAAGGGTTTTCCACCAAATATCTTATGTCTCTTATGTGATGGTGTTTTAATGGACTTTTTTCGAATAGTTTCTCTCATGTTTTTTTGATTTAGCTGCTTTCATCTTTTATATCCATGTGATGATATAATGTTTTGTTGGTGAATACATGTGATACAATATGGAAGTTTAATTTAGTAAAATTGCTAAATAAGTCATTAAATCGTTGATTCACCCCCCCTCCTCTTAGTAGTGCTCAAAGGTTTCCAACAATTACATAAAATTTGTCGATTTTACTGGCAACTTATCGAATCACACCAGATCCCAGGGTTTTGTTAGAGAATTTTTTTTTTTTTTTTTTAAGGAGTGGTTGTCCTTGTTATGCAGAATTATGATTTACGGATAAATAAAATTCCCTAAATGTGGTATATGCATTTAGAACAACATATTAAAGACTTTGCTATCACTTTCTCTAAGAGTAAATAGACACACAGAAAGATAGAAGAACCTACTTGTCATCCAAGCGCTTCCTATTCTCCTTCTATCGCTTTTGTTGTGGCTTCCAATCCAACTTAGATCACTAGATTGATTCCTGCAAGTATAAACAGAGAACAGAAAAGAGATTGCAATATACAGATGCCTATTTATCTTAATTAGTTAAAACGATTGAACATGAAGCATATATATCATTCAAGAGTCCATTGCATGAGAAATAGAAACATAAACGAATACATATATGGGAAAATGAACAAAAATATTGATTAAAGAGTAGAAAGGGGAGGTTACAACCAATGATCGATTTGATGTCACCAGCTCCAGCTTCATCCTAGCCTCATCACAATCAACATCTCACCAGCAACATATCACTTCTATCACCAAAATTCTTCCTTCCCTATCACTAGGATCTGTGCTCAATTTATAGGGAAAATAAAGGTATTTTCTCAATCAATGACTTTATAATAATAGGAAATACATGTTCCCAAGCTCAGAGGTGTTAGATGGACACTTGGATTTGAAGTTTGACACATATGGGCTCTTCTAGAAGGCACTGGCCATGTGGAGATTCCAGAACAATGAGAGTTTCACTCCCATTTTACCAACACACTCTTGAATGTCAGGAAGTGCATTGCAGTGCACCCTTGAATGGAGGGAGTTGCATATGCAACGCAGTTAGTCCCTTGAGAGGCAGCGTTGGTGAGCTCATAAGTGATATAACATATACTTCAAACCTTGGAAATCTTCCAATAAAATTCATGAATGATTTTTTCTTGTCTTAGGGCATGTAGCAACTGAAATGATAGGGGATGATAGACCCTATTTCATTGGTCCTGGGGATGATGTCTAGTTTGACCAGGTCATGGGGGATGATGCCCAAATTGACCTATAATAGCTGCTCCCTAAAGCATGAAGTCAAAATAATAACAATAATTTTGAATGAGATGCTTTACGACGTGATGGGCTGGAACTGAAGCGGAGGGCGACCTCAATCAATCTTACAATACATTACATCATGATATTTTCATCTTGATCACAAATTTCTGAGGGAGGCATTCCCATGATCAGCACATAAACTATATAATAACATGTACATAGTGCAGAAAGTCGTCTATATTGGAATGTTGCCCAATAAAGATACGCCTACAGATATAGAACCATGTTCGGATGATGATCTAAACGTAAGGTCACTGTACAGACGATGTGTAAAACAATCCTGAAAGCACAGCTTGGATGGCTAAAAATAGATCTGGGGTTTTCTTATCTCGTTCACTCGATCGTTCGGGTGCAAGTCTAGCCATGCAAATATATGTTTTGTAGTCGAACATGGTAAGACATCGTTTGATTACCAGCCAATGATGTGAGATGTTAACAAACAAGAGAGAACCACCATTGATGTTAATGGCTCTCAAGGTACTGCAATACATTTCGCAAGGCATGAATAGATGATTTGATGTCGAACGTCAAACAAAATATTTCGGTCAAAGGTCTGGAAGTGAGGATCTTGTCGATGTTGTAACAAGCCTCATGGTACTGGAAGATTATGTTTCTAAGTGAACTTCCTGGATAATGATTTCATGTCGACAGGAAGTCACTTTATCGCAAAACGGGAGTTACTGATTTTAGTGACAAAATGTGACTTGATATAGTAATGTTCAGGGATGAATATTATGAGAATGAAGGTTTATGAGTATTGCATAAGGATGAGTATTCACTGGATGACTTCTCTTGAACACATCGGTGACACTGAGATGAGTTGGTAGCATTGACCCAAAATCGAAATGAAGGTATGATGAACCATAGGTATGAATAAAACGTCAAGAATATTACCCAACCCAAACAGTCATGATGATGGAGTGAAGTGTCATGTTCAAGAGTGACCTACTACCGTAAAAGTTTTGTTGACTTTCCCAAATTTTCCCCAGTCATTTTTTGACTAATACATCTTTATTTTTTAACAATCTTTAGGAGGATAACATATGCTTGATCTATAATTAAACCCTTTGGGCGAAAAATGTATCTCTACTTAATAATTTAACGAGTCTAGCAATGAATGAAACTTTATTCTTTCCATGATTGACAAGCCCGTCACTATTTTATGTTTTAACGAGCCTAACGACAGTGACAGCCCGATCTTTTTTCATATTTAAAGAGTTTGAAAAAGAGGAAAAAGGAAAACTCCATAATTAATTTTTCGTAAAGTTGTCACTCAGATATGAAAAAGTGTAAAATAATATCTGAGAGAACCTCCTAGCCATGTTTGACTAAGTTTTTCCTTTTTCGTAAATAATCTCTCTCAGATCGGAAAAGGGTTAAACTTGTACTGGGTAGGTATCAATTCATTTACTTTTACGAGCTCGAAAAAGAGATAAAAGTGTGCTTCAAGTCCTTTTTCATTTTTATCAAAGCTTGAAAAATCAGGATAAAAGTATGCTTTGTGGTCAAATAATTCTTACAATAAATGTGCATGACTAATCTGCTATATTAGTTGCAAACCTATTCAGAACAACATCAAATGGATTAAAAATACCCATTTCATGATAAAAATTGAATAAAACCATAGTCACAGCAATAAATATGATTTGCAAATAATCAAATGACTAATTAAAAGAGTTTTACTATTCGTTTTTACCATTTGAAAGTTACCATTTGCATTTTGGAGCTCTGAACCTGTTTTTTCCCCTGAACTTCAGCTGTTGATTGCGATTGATTCTGTGGATAGTTTTCCTCACTGTTTGATTCATGTTGGTGTCATGAGCCTCCTATTTCTTTCAGTAGTCCTTTTATTTCATTTTATTGCAATTTTTTATGGATTTGGGCCTCTTAGTGTAAATTCATTTTCAAAATAGGGAAACACAACCTTGGGCATCGAAAACTGTGTTGGAATGCACTAGAAATAAAGCTCAGGTGCATATGCAACGCACTGTATATTGACCAAGACTGCGTATTATGGTTATGTTTTAGGGATTCATTAGGCTAAAATTACTTACTCAGAGGGAAAGAGAGCATGAAGAAAAAAACATGATTTCCCTTAATGATTCGGGTACCGTAACATCCCTCACGGATTGTGGGTTATTGAATTACTTTCGTCTATAAAGTATGAGGCAACAGATGGAACTATTGGAGTTCCTTGTTCGTGCATGGGTTTCGGAAATTGAGGCATTTCACATTGGGAAAAAATTGGTCCCAATTTCATTGGAGGATATCTATTTTATGACAGGCTTGTTGAGGAGAGGCCTACCCATTTCTCTCTTAGGGTCTGCTCTCGGAGTAGAGACGGTGAGAGACTATATTTTGCAGTATTGCTATCTAGGGGCAGAGCCTATCAAGGATGGGAAAATAAACATTCGTGACGTTCGTGATTTTCCATTGAGAACCATATTATTCAAGATCGAAAATCTTGTTGGTACCGCTACACTACATGTAGCGAACAAATATTATATGTAGTATGCGCTAGAGTGCATGGAACCAATAGTTTTCAACTGGGTTGAAGTTGTACTCTCTCAAATGAAAGAAAAACTGAGCAAGGAAAAGTGAGGAAAGAAGAAAAATTTCAACTATGGTTCGATCCTAATTTCTTTTTCCTTAGAGTGGATTCCACTAATGCAACCTCAGCATGTGACGTTGGGTGTATCTAACCCTAGAGATCCAAGGATGCAGAGATGGGTAGAAATGATGGCTAGACATGCAGGCCAATAATCCATCATGTTTTCAACTACATTCTTCGCCTGGTTTAGGTGACATATTATCGCCATCGATGACTATGCATATGCAGGCGTCGATTTTCGAGGAGATCCAGACTTAGCTTTACCAGAAGGCGCTCAGTGGGGTGAAATCGGTAAGAATGTTTTGACCATGTTTTTTTTATTTTTCTAAGGTTTATACATGTTTCTGTATTTTGATGTTTTCCAAAGACTGAAATAAAGTTTTAATGTAATGCAAATGTGGGTTGAGTTCAACTAGTGGGAGAGCCAGAGCATGGAGTGGATGAGCCAGCAGAGAGGGTTGTCGAGAGAGTAGTCCTTCAGGATTTAGATATGGTTGAGACTCTTGTTGAGCTTCAACAGCACATACAGGGGTTGACCTTCAGGATTCTATATTTCCATATCAAAGAGTTACCTATGTGACTGCAACGCCACACTATTGGCGTTCCTAACCGATAGATGCGGTTACTGTGTAGGATAGCTAGATCAGTAGCATGTTATCATAAGCACCACTAGTTTACTTTTGACATGCTGCATACATTTTGAGGTCAGATGACCAATGTGTCTTGGGCACAAATTTTTTAAAAACCTATAACTATCTATCTATTTTATTTAAGTGTTTTCCTATGTTTATTGCACAATCCTATTCACTTATGTGAATGTATCTTTACATGTGTTGCAAATGTCTGTTTATAACATAATTCGCTAAAGAATCAGTCAATGTGTTCAAGTTTATGGAAATGTTTTGATATTGAATAAAATCAAAGTGTCTTTCCAAAAGTCGAACTCTTAGGAACATACGATGCAGTGTTGGATTTCTAACAGTATAAACACTAGTAAGTTGTAATACCACAAGTTATGAGACTAACCTTATGATGATGTAGTTAGTACCAAATGAAATGGCATCAGAGAGAAGTTATATCAATGCACTATACTCAACGATATTGTTTGTATATTGACTGATACAAATCCCTTGAAAACTCATTTACTCATCGTTCGGAGCGAAAATGGCCCACGCTGCAAACGGTAGATTCTGCGTACTACGACTAGCACCATCAGCGTACCCAATAAATGGTTCCAAATATTTAGACATTTGTGATGAAATGTAAAGCGGATTACTAACGTCAAGAAAACTCTAAAAAGAAAACTAAGACAGTAAATTTAGATTAATAACATATATATACAATATAATACAAAAAATTACTACGCTCATGATTAAGCATAGTAATGTTTCAGATACAACCCATTTCGGGGCTGCACCAACGGAATTCCATCATAATCTACCAACTCGTAGGCACCCTTAGCAAGAACTCTTTTGACAATATAGGGGCCATGCCATAATGGCTCAAATTTCCCTGTACCTATTACATCAGCTTCCTGATCATAAAGAAGGACCAAGTCGCCCTCTGAGAAAATTTGAGGTTGGATATGCTTGTCGTATTTTGCCTTTATACGTCTCTTATATGCTTTGTTGGCCAATTGGGCTTCACAACACGTTTCATCAAGATGGATGAGGTTAAAATTGCATGCTTATTCAACATAGGTGTCAGTTAACAAGTTGATTATTATTTTTAATGATGGTATTTCACATTAGATCGGTAAGATAGCTTCCAGACCATACACCAATTAAAAGGGGGTAAATACTGTTGCGTTTCTCACCGAGGTTTGGTATGCCCACAAGGCCGAGTACAAGATTAAATGCCAATTTCGTTTATGAACTCCTATCATTTGTTGAAGCATTCATTTAAGATTGTTGTTAATAGCTTCAACTTGTACATTTGATTGTGGATAATAAGGAGTAGAGCTATCATGAGACGGTCCTAATTTGGCAATCAATTCATTCATCATATGGTTGCAAATATGTAAACCATGATCTGTGACTATAGCTTGTGGGACCCCAAACCATGAAATGACATGATTAAATAAAAACAATGTAGTTGTTTGTCATGTGTTGTTGAATGTAGGCATCGCTTCGGCCCACTTGGTGAAGTAGTCTATTGCGACAATAATATAACCATGCCCCCAGGACAAACTAGGGTTACAGGTTGTTCTCACTCAAATTGATCCTTAATGCTGAGAAGGCAATCCTGAGGTAACCTCAAACCAAACTTTGGACTTGGTATCTAGCCCTACCAAGTTAGAGAGGGATCTCTCGATAGAATCAGAGACAAGAGGGCTAGATGAAAAATATTTTAGGCTAGCTAAGGAATACAAGGGGTTTTGATTTTGATTTTAGGGTTGGGCTCACTAAACAGGATTTAGGTCAAAGGGAATTGATCAGGGATAGAGGGATGAAATTGCAGTATTTTTGATGGGGCAAGGTAGGTAAAATATTTAACATTCAAAGAGGATTAAATGAGATGAAAAGACTGGTGAGGAGCTAAGGAAAGCATCTGAAATGTATTTTCCCTAAACTGAAGAAAATGAACACATTATACTGAATTTCCCAAAAAAGAGCATAACTAAATATGAATTTTGTCTTTCAAACTTGAAATAAAGTATATTATAGATGTGAAATGGTTTATGAATTAACAATACATTCTAAAAAATCAATCACAGAGAAGAAACAATGTTAAAAACTCACACCACAGGGATACCAAGAAAATAGCTGCAATTTTCCATTAATGTCCAAGCCAGAATTATACTTGATCAATACAATCTCTTCAACTGATGCCAACCATTACAAAGACTGTTACACAACATTTTGTCACCGTCCCTGCAATCCCTCGCTCCGCATATTGGAGGGTCTTTTTCTGTGACCTGTGAGCAGTGTCAAACTCTGAAAATACCTTCATCGCATCATTTTGCATAAGGACATGATTTCTCCTGTTGAACATTTCCTCATAAAGCACTCAAAAACATATGTTTTGGCATTGATGCGGGTAGCCAGTTCACCCCTCGCGCCAATGGGGAAGATTTTAACTAGAGCCTGCGCCAGCAGGCGCTCTGTCTCTTTGTTGTGCCCACACCAACCTTTTTTGGAATGTTTTTTAACAAATTAGAGGCAAAAGTTTCCTTTAACCACCTTAGAAATGACTCATTTGGAAGTGGTTAACTCGATAAGACACAGATATCTTCCTTTAGGAAATGGTTGATCAAACATTCTTGGAGGATAGGACTCCCCCCATGATTATAGGAATTCTAACCTCTCCTTCTCCCTCTATATAAACCGACCTTCTCCCTTTACAAAAGCTAGAGATGAACATATAGCCAAGAGGCTGAACTTGGAGAAGAGATATTATAGCTGAGTAATCGCTATAGAGAAGGTCTAACTAAGGAGGATCCCATAGAGAGAGCCCCATCTGAATTCCTGACGAGCTTTTTGAGATGTGCTCCACTGGAACCCTGTTGGAGGAGATCGCAACGTCGAAGCCTGGTTGTACTCTTCCTTCTTTAAATTAATATACTCGACTATGATATTAATTCCATCTGTGTGTTATGTTTATTTGACGCATTTGATTTATTCTTCTTCAAATGACTGATAGTTAGGAATGCAAAATAGTATGTTGTGTATCGTCTTTGTTTCTTGTGTATGTGCAGGTATCCAGGCGTGAGAACGAGCGGATCGTGATCTGTCGAATCAGGAGCGAGAGGCAGCCATTCTTCTAGACAACACAAGAGCATAGGACCTACGGTAAATGATCTACCAAGTATTTGTCCATTCTTAACTAGGAATTGATGTCATAAAGTGTCTCGTTTGTGGCTAGACCCACTCTAGGGCTAGTGGGATCGCCTCTGTCCGCAGAGGGGATTTACCTCACCAACAAATTGGCGACTCTACTGGGGATCAGTGCGAGTTTTTCTTTCATCTGTTAGATCTTCTTCTTGGTATTTTCTTGCTTAGCTTACCTTTTCTGGTTATTTTTCTGAATCTTAGGCCCGTGTTCAGCCCCAGAGGATCAGATTTGACCTCTGTTTTTCCAAATTTTAATCTTTCCAAGGTTCGCTTGATTGGCGCGGTTTCCAGCCTAGCAGTCGCGCCCACTGGCACGTGTTTCCAGTTCATCACCCGTGCCATCCCCTATCTGGTGCGGATTACAGCCAGACAGTCGCGCCAATTCTTGTAGGTGCTAGGATTTTCCCTGTTTTGGAGTTTTGGGTCCATCCTGGTGTCTCTGGGTGTTTTCTTGGCTTGGTTTGAATGATTTGGGTTTGTTTGTGACTGTGATCAACCTTCTTCCTTTGGTTGTTTGTCCATTTCTTTTAGCATCATGGCTTTAGGGCTTTCTAGTGCTTTGACATGCTAAGCTTCCTGTAGCAGTTTGGGTCTTCACCTTCATTATTTGCTTGATTGCATTCAGCTCCCTGGATCCGTTTTGAGCGGTTTCTTTTGGTGAAATGAGTCTTGAGTGACTCTTGTCTCTTTCATTCAGTTTTGCTTCCTGTCGATCCAAGAATAGCTCACATTTCTTGTATGGGTCCATTTCGACATCTTTCTTTGATTTAAGAGATTGTGACATTGGCTTGAGTCTTTGTTCTGTTTGCTTGTGATTTGATTGAATTGTTTCATTTCGACTCTTGCATTGGAATTCTCAAACTAGTGTGAAGATTCGATTTTCATTTTATTTAGTGCATTGTTTTCTCTATTACATTGAAAAAATCAAAAATACATTTTGTGCTTGCATCTTTGTTTGCATTGTAGAATTGGACAATATTTCGCATAACTAGCATTTGACATTCTAGGAAATATTTCTCGTTCTCATTAGTTTGCATTGGTTATGTAGTGGAAGCTTCTGTGTGTTCTCATTATCTTCTATTGCTTGAAAATTCCTAACCTTCTCGTAGATATCTCTTCATTGAACGAAATGGTATTGTATGGCATGTAGCTTGCATTTAGGGATTCATGAGATTCAAAATTTGGTAGGACCTTGGAATTGAAACATAAATACAAGATCAACTTAAAATTTACTCAATTAACCTAAGGCAACATTGAAACTTAACGAAACATTTAGTGGTCTAAGTTAGAGACGTGTTCCGGCGTCTTAAAACCTAGCAGTTTTCGCTTGCCATCTGGCTTTAGACAGTGCTATTATGGACTTGTGCTCCCTGTACTGTCGAGTATATAAAGAGAGACCCCTATAGGTTGCAATCCTTTTATCTGTAGGAAGATGAGTCTGCCGCCTTGTAATCATGATACACCGAACACAGCATTCAGGGAGACTACCTACACGCATGTCAAGTCCTTGGTTGATTGTTCTTTCATTTTATAACCAAGGTGTATATGGAAGTTCATGGGAATCTGGTACACCCTTTTACCTAGACTACCTAAGCAATCATTTTCGATCTTTACTGACTCCATAAATTTGAAAAGATCACTGAGCACTTGTCCTTTCGCGCTCGCTTAAAACTGAAAGAGACTAGAGTCATATTTGACTGTTTCTTGACTCTTAAAACATGAAACAACAAATTTTTGGTTTCAATGTGGTAAAATAAACTACCTACGATTACACGCCCATTAAAGATTGATTACTTGGCCTGTTTTTGTTTGCCTTGGTTTTGATCCAAGAGTCTTCATTTCGATATTTTTCCCTTTTCTGGTGTGATACAGCCACCGTGGAGGAACCATCAGTTTTGTCTACTGGCAGTCCTTTTTCGGACGATTCATCTGAAACTTCTCAGATCTCCAGCTCTGCCGAGCTTCAACAGCCTATCATCCCGTCAAAGTATCCCTTTGGAGAACTAGTTGAGTTCCATTGGCCTCTTTCAAATGCTTGGTTTGGATTTGGGGTTGGGGAAAATTTTACCCCTCTTACATTGGGATCATCATTTTTGGCTGCTATCATACCTCCTATCCCCTATACTCTTTTGCAAGATCTTACGGTGGATTCAAACCTAGATTCGTCTGGTCCTAATGGTAGCGAGGGTATTCCAGTTTCTGATGAACAATACCAACTTTTCCTAGAAGACATCCAACAAGAGCCTGCTCAATCTTCACCATCGGTGTCGCTTCCAGCCGGATATAGGTCTTTGGGCTAGATTATACCTGGTATTGTCTCCATGGAAACATCAACTCCATCAACGGGTCTGATTCTCCCATCCTTAGGTATGTCGCCGATGACACCTATTTCGTCGTTGAAACCTTTTGTTACGTCTGTTCCCACTCGAACTACTGTCTGTGTGGTTGCTTCAGCACCAGTTGTCACTGCACAGTCGTTAGGAGTTTCAACTTCGGTAAAAACTTCGATTTCCATGGCAATCCCTGACGGCCTTTCTTGTGAGGAGTATCGGCTGGCTGTTTAGAAGCATAACTCCCAGACTTATCAGTCCCTTCAGGATCCTTATCGGTCTTATTTTTCTCATTATGGAGAGGATGGTACCCCGATTTATTCACTTTTGTTTCAGCATGACGAGCAAGGCAACTCTATCTACTTGCCTGCTCCTGAGGTGTTACACAGCAATTTGTCACCGTCCCTACAATCCCCATCCCACACATTGGAGGGCTCATTCCGTGACCTGTGGGCAGAGTTAAGACTTGAAAATACTTTCATTGCATCCCTCTGAAGATGAGCTTTAATTTCCCTAAGGACATCTCCTTGCAAAAAACCCTAAAAATAGCTCTTTTTCCATTGGCACGGTTCCATAGTTCAGCCCTCGCGCCAAGAGGGAAATCCTTCAAAGAGGGCGCGCCAATTGGCACTATGTCATAGAGCCACACTTGCGCCAACCATATTAAGAGGTGTTTTTTAAAAATAAAAGGCGGAAGTTTCATCCTAACAAATTCCTGGATTGATTTCTATCTTGAGTTGGGAGGTTTGGCTACGGATTTCCATAGAGAGGAAGTGGTTTGCTACCTCTCATGGAAGCTTCCTTGATGATAAGGCCAATCCCATAATTATAGGGATCCCAACTCCCCTTCCTCCTTCTATAAAAGCTTGTCCATTTCCATTGCAAGCTAGTTCCAAAGAGTGGCAGAATTTCCAAGTTCACAAGAGCTTTCATGCTGCAAAAGCCTTCTTGATTCCCTAAGGCCAAATCCAAGCAAGGAGACTATTGCCAAGTATCCGGAGAGAGAGGCTTGTCCCATCCTTGACAGGCTTTATCAAGACATGTTGTGCTGATGACCCGCTAAAGGAGAGTGCTGCGTCGAAGCTATGGTTGTATTCTTCTTTTGACTCTTTAATGATAAGCGACTATCGGTTACGGTTCCACTCTTGTTTTTTATCATGTTCATGAGTTATATCCTCTTCGACTGATATATAGTTGTATGTACTGGATTTTATGCTTGCATTTGTGTTTTTTCTTGCATGTGTAGGTGTCCGATCACAGAGATCGTGAGGGCTGTGATCTGCCAGGGCGAAGGAACGGGAGCACCACCTCTTCTACAAATGACAGCGTTGGATTCCAGGTAAGCCTTCCTCGCAAGTCGGTTTATTTGCAATTAGGAACCTGCACTGTAGTGTGTTTGATTGTTGCTAGACCCGATCTGGGCTAGTAGGGATCGCCTCTATCCGCAGAGGGGATTTACCTCCTCAAAAATTTGGTGACTCCGCTGGGGACTCAGCTTGTTGTTTGATTTGTAAACTATAGACGGAGTCTAAAGCACAGCCAGATAGCCTTCGAAACGCTTTTGCTCTGCATTAGCGGAGTAGATCAATGCTGCTTCAGTCAATCTCTGGTTTGGTTTACGGACTGAACAACTTGGAGTTTTGTCTTCTCTTTCTGGTTAAATTCTTGGTCTTGCTTGCTTGGTCAACTCTTTGGACTAGATTTTCTTATTTGTTTGGCTCTGTTTTAGCCTTGTTTTCACTTGTCTGTGTTTGAGATTGCTTGTTTTTATTTTTTCCATAGTAAACTTGGCTGGCGCGCTTTTTAGCGTGAAAGTCGCACCCATTGGCGCAGGTTGCCTGTGTATCACCCGCGCAATTGCCTTTCTGGCGCTAATTTCAAGCTCACAGTCGCGCCAATCCTGTGAGCTATTAGGGTTTGCTGTGTTTCAAGCTTTCTGAGGCTGACTTGTGATTTTGATCTTGTTTTTTCGGCTGTTTGAGTGCACTGGAGCCTGGTTTGACTGGTTGGAGCCTCCTTCCTTTGGTTGTTTGCCTATTTCTTTCGATTTTTCATATGAGCCCTAGGGCATCTAGGTGCCTTTGTGAGTCGAGCCTCCCTTGGGAGTTTTTGGTTTCCGTTCGTTCAGTCGGCTGTGGGATTGCTTCCTTGCATTCGTTTGACAGTTGTCTATCATATTGTTGCATTTTTTGAGTGACTGATTTCGTTTTCATTCGAATTTCGCTTTGCTTCATTTTGGGCCTAGATCACACGGCTCATTGGTGTCTTTGGGACTTTTCTTGGTTTTGAGAGACTTTTTGTCGATTTGAGATCTGATTGTTTGTGCCATTGAGTGAAATTTGTTGGTTTCGCTCTCTTAATATCATTTCTTGAATTGCTTCTTATTTGTTTTCGGTTTTTTTAGTGCATCTAGCTATCAAACATTGAAAATAAAAAAAAAATCTCTTTTTCTTTTGTTTGATTAGTGCAAATTGAAATCTTTTCGATTTTACTAGTATTTAGTGAATTCGAAAGAAAAGTTTTTAGTTTCATTAGTTTCATTAGAGATATCATTGATTGTCTTCTGATCATTTTTTTTGTGTAAAGAACTCTCAACTCTTCTGTAGCTAGTTTTCATCGAACGAAATGATGTACTGTGGCATGTAGTTTTTCATTTAGGAGATTTTTGAGACAGCACATTCATTAGGGCCTGAAAACTTAAACGTAATTGAAGATCAACTTTAAAAATTTACTCAATTTACACTAAGGCAGCATTGAAATCTAACGAAACACATTTAGAGGTCTAGGCTAGAGACGTGTTTCGACGTCTTTAAACCTAGTAGCTGTCATTCGCCTCTTGGCTTTAGACAACGCTAGTACGAACTTGTGCTCCCTGTACCGTCGCGTATATAAAGGGAGACCCCACTAGGTTTCAATCCTTTATCCATAGGAATCCGAGTCTACTGCCCTATACCCGTGATACACCAAACACAGCATTCGGGGAGATTGCCTGCACGTACGGAAAGTCCTTGGTTTATTTCTCTTTCATTATTGAAACCAAGGTGTATATTGCAGTTCACGGTTATTTGGTACACCCTTTGCCTAGTATTCCTGAGTAGTCATTTGATCTTTTCTGACTCCTTAAATTTGAAAGGATCACCAAGCGCTTGTCCTTTCATGCTTGTTCCAAAACTGAAAGAGAAGAGTCACCTTTTATCCGTTTCTCGACTCTTAAAACATGAAATGGTGAAGTTTCAAAGTTTCAATGTGGTTAAATAAATCACCCGCGATCACACGCCCTCTTAGATTTTGCTTGTTGGCCGTTTGATTGTGTGCCTTGGTTTTTAGCCCATGTGCGGTTTTGAGTTGTTGATGGAAAATTTTCCAGAGTTCACCAACCAAGGAATCCCCTTTGATGGGAATCCCGGTCATTTTCCTCCTTTTGTAAATGTTGGTGCTCCTTATATGGCAACGTTGTCCCTTCCTGGGTTAACTGTTGGGTTTCCTGTTTGGTTGTTTTCAACCTCTGTGGTCCCTAATATCTACGCTACTGTTCAATCAGTTCCTCCACCTGAACAACATCATGTTGATTCCAAGGTGGATCTCTCCCCTTCTTCGCCTGTTTCTGCATCCTCATCTTCTACTTCGCCTGGTGAATGTCTGGATTCAAGTAACCAGGTGGCTAAGAAGAAGAAGAAGAAGACAAAGAAGAAGAAGTATGATAAGCGAGAGGCTAAAAGTGCAGCCATTGTTTCTGAAATATCTCCTCTTGATAAACCTTCCAACCCTCCACGGAAAGTCAAGTTCTCTTTTATGTTGTGCACAGGAGACCATCTTCTTCGAGACTGCCCTGGCATTCCCAAGGTGCTTGAAGCTTGGTCCGACGGTCGCCCGCAGTTGCCTCTGGCTTCCGAGAGTCAGGTTGGGGGCACATCGTTAGCAAGTGCTGATAAGGATCCTAAGAAGCAGGGTAAGATCACCAATCCCTGTAAGTTGTGTGAAGGGCACCATGCCATTCACCTTTGTCCGTACATGGATGAAGCCAAGAGAGTCTTGGACAACCCAACCATTTCTGCACCATGCCTTCCAGCTGGTTATAATCGGCTTTCTTTGAGTCCTCCACCAGTTGATCCTATGATTGGTCAAGATTCATCCTTGGTCAATCCCGCTCCCCCGGAAATTCAAATTCAGGAATCCATTCCCGACCAATCATTGGTCATGGGATCGGTTGAGCTGGTCCCTTCCGCGGTGCACCAGGTCTTTTCTGTCGAGAGTGTATCTCACATCCCTCATGTTCTTCTAGTTTCTTCAGATTCTTCGGACTTGGAGAAAGATTCTCCTGTCCCCGTATCTCAAGAAGATGCTCCTCCACCTCCCATGATGGAGGTCCCGGAGGATCTTCCTCCCAGCTTCGAGATGGAGGTCGTGGAGGACGCTCCTTCTTCTTCCGTAACACTAGGGGAAGACCATCTCGGTTCGATGGTAGCCCCTCCGAGTAGTTTAGTCGCTTCCTTTGATTGGAGTCGATTTGCAGGATACCGCCTTCCGTCTTATGTGCCTTTCGAGATAACAGTACAGGATTTTGGTCTGGTCGTACCCAGCACCATTATAGACGAAGGTGCATATGTTAGTATTTTATCCTCAACTACTTGGCAAGATTTCGGTTCGCCGCCGCTTGCGCCTATTACGCAGAATCTGTTGGCTTTTAACAGACGAACGAGTCAACCGTTGGGGATCCTTCCAAGGTTACCTGTTACTTTGGGAGGTAAAACTGTCCATATGGACGTGATGGTTGTTCTAGGCCCCTTGGATTTCAATCTACTCTTGGGGCGTGATTACACCTATGCCATGGGAGCACTTGTCTCCTTCCTTTTTCGTGTGGTCTGTTTTCCGCATGAAGGACGGATTGTGACCATTGATCAGCTTTCGTTCTTTGGTCCTGATGTGGCAGCTGGCCCGTCATCATCCCTTCCTGGTTTTTATCCACCTGTTGTATCTGCCCCACCGCAGGTCAACTATGTGGCTACCTACCCCGTGCCTGTACCCAGTGATAGTGCCATTGTGCATCAGGTGCTGGGGGCATTGGGTCCTGACTTCCAGGATGTTTTCCTTCCAGCGAGAGTGGAACTCTTGGAAGCGACGACTTCTTGTTCATTATGCTCAGGTCGCCGGAGCAGAGTTATTTTCCTGTGTCAAGCTCCTTAAAAAATGAAACAAGGTTGTTGGAGCAGAGTTCCTTGTCTTGTGCCAAGCTCCCTAAACCATGAAACAAGGTGTCCTAAGGATAGTTCTTTTAATGTGTCAACCTCATTAAAATAATGAAACACGTTCCCGTTCAATTCGAGTCTTTGATCAGATCTCGTAAAATCCCAGTCGATTCTTTCTTAGATCTCGTAACTTGAACCTTCACTCCATCTGCTTTCATATGGACTGAAGCTTGGGGGGCATGTACCTTGAATTGAGTCACCATGCTGAGGGCATGCTTAATTTTTCAAGCATAGTTTGTTTCCGTTTCAAGCTTGTGTAAAAATGAAACCGGTTTCAAGAAAAGTTTTTTGATTTCAAGCTTGTGTAAAAATGAAACCATTCCCATTTTACCTCTTGTGATTGCCATTTTATCAGCCTATTTTTGCTAGATGAGCCTTGGTTTTCTCACTCCATCGTCACTATCTGCTTCGCCGATCATATGCCTTCACTTGGTTGTTTTAATCGTTCCTGAGGAACCGCTGCGATGAGTGGTCTTGTTAGCCAGCCTCTTGACCTTTATCTTGTTTTGAGCAGTTCCACCATTTCCGGAACTAGTAGCTACCATTTATACCACTTGTTCCTCTAGGAGTAGTCATCTTTCAGCTCTTTTCTGACTCTCTAAACATGAAAATATTGCCGAGGCCCTTGTCGTTTTGATCTTGTTAAAGTGGCCATGAAACGACATCTACCCAGTATACGTTTACCCCTTTTTCGAGCTGGGATGGATTACTTACGAAAAAGGAATACCCTAGCCTATTGCGACTAGGAGGTTTTCTCAGATATTGTTTTCTACCTTTTCGGTCTGAGGAACTATTTACGAAAAGGGATTGTTGGAGTTTACTTTTCCGCTGTCTTTTCAAACTCTCTAAATATGAAAAGACGCCGAGTTCTTCCTTTTTCAGACTCGTTAAACCCTGATGACATTGGATTCAGTCGAAATGACGTTATTCGAGTCGCTCCTTCCTAGGGCTCGTTAAATGTACTAGGATGGATTCGCCCGAAGGGCAGACTTATATTACAAGCATATGCTATCCCCTTCAAGCTTGTTATCAAAAATAATTGGGGTACTCGCTAGAAATGGTGGGGGAAAATGGAACCAGCATCGTCGTCGTGTCGGCAGTATGTCGCTCTTGAACATGGCACTTGTTTGCATTCGTGTCGGGTTGGGGACATCTCATCTCGTTCTTCACCTTGCCTCCGTGGGTTTGGATAATCCCTTTTGATGTCTCATCTGCTCATTGCCTCATCACCATGACCTCTGATCCGTTGATGTCAAATACTGCCAAGTCCACTATCGTCGTTTACGTGTTCAAGAGAAGTTGACCTCTGCAAGTATCAACCTTCCTCTGATTCTCATATGATCCTGATTCACAAAAAAATTATGTTCCTCTATCTCGTGTCGATGATGTGGGAAACATTATGGCCCACCTTCGATCAAGGTCACTTCCTGTTGACTTCAGCTCATTATCCAGGAAGATGGTCTAGAGACTCTTTCATGGTACCTTGGAGCCTGCATGCCTCAATGGCAGGTTCGTCGCATTCGACGTGAGGTTTTCATCATTGGCCTCCGATCGAGTGATTCTATGGGTGTTCGACACCAGCTAATTGATTCACACGCCGTAGATTGTACCTATAGTACCTTGAGGGCCATTGTCATTATTTGTGGTTCCTCTCGCGTCTGTTAACAGCTTTCATCATTGGTTGGTAATCAGACGATGTTCTTTCATGTTCGACTTTAGCTCACATATTCACATGCTTGAACTTGTACTTTTTTCGGGTCGAGATGGAGCACAAGACCATGGATTGTGTCTGTTGTAATCCAGGCTGCGATATTGTGGATTATTATGATTATTTACATGACTCACTGATTGGATGGCTGCGACCATACCTGAGTCTATTTATCGATCTTCATTGGATGGCTGCGTCCATGCCTTGGATCTAAATTATTGTACACTCTTTTATGGATGGCTGCTCCCATACCACGCATATATATCATGTATTTGAGACATCAGTTGTACTTCGCTCCGCAGGTTTTCTGATGGTGGTGTTTTCGGTCGGCATGTTCTCGTAAAGCATTTCACCCCTCTCTCTCTCTTTCGGGCCTCATGCTTTAGGGGGCATCTGTTACACAGCAATTTTTCACCGTCCCTACAATCCCCATCCCGCACATTGGAGGGCTCATTCCGTGACCTGTGGACAGAGTTAAGACTTGAAAATACTTTCATTGCATCCCTCTAAAGATGAGCTTTAATTTCCCTGAAGACATCTCCCTGCAAAAAACCCTAAAAATAGCTCTTTTTCCATTGGCGCGGTTCCATAGTTCAGCCCTCGTGCCAAGAGGGAAATCCTCCAAAGAGGGCGCGCCAATTGGTGCTCTGTCATAGAGCCGCACCCGCGCCAACCATATTAAGAGGTGTTTTTTAAAAATAAAAGGCGGAAGTTTCATCCTAACAAATTCCTGGATTGATTTCTATCTTGAGTTGGGAGGTTTGGCTACGGATTTCCATAGAGAGGAATTGGTTTGCCACCTCTCATGGAAGCTTCCTTGATGATAGTGCCAATCCCATAATTATAGGGATCCCAACTCCCCTTCCTCCTTCTATAAAATCTTGTCCATCTCCATTGCAAGCTAGTTCCAAAGAGTGGCAGAATTTCCAAGTTCCCAAGAGCTTTCATGCTGCAAAAGCCTTCTTGATTCCCTAAGGCCAAATCCAAGCAAGGAGACTATTGCCAAGTATCTGGAGAGAGAGGCTTGTCCCATCCTTGACAAGCTTTATCGAGACATGTTGTGCTGACGACCCGCTAAAGGAGAGTGCTGCGTCGAAGCTATGGTTGTATTCTTCTTTTGACTCTTTAATGATAAGCGACTATCGGTTATGGTTCCACTCTTGTTTTTTATCATGTTCATGAGTTATATCCTCTTCGACTGATATATAGTTATATGTACTGGATTTTATGCTTGCGTTTGTGTTGTTTCTTGCATGTGCAGGTGTCCGATCACGGAGATCGTGAGGGTTGTGATCTGCCAGGGCGAAGGAATGGGAGAACCACCTCTTCTACAAACGACAACGTTGGATTCCAGGTAAGCCTTCCTCGTAAGTCAGTTTATTTGCAATTAGGAACCTGCACTGTAGTGTGTTTGATTGTTTCTAGACCCGATCTGGGCTAGTAGGGATCGCCTCTGTCCACAGAGGGGATTTACCTCCTCAACATGAGGCTTATCAGTTCCTTTCCGATTTTATACCTAACTTTCCTGTGCAACCTTCTAACCAAAAAGGACAAACCTTATAGGGAAAACCTTCAGTTCAACAAGGATATGCTTTTGGCCTGCAAGGACAACCCTTTCAGGGAAAACCTTCAGCCTAGCAGGGGTATGTGTATGACCCACAAGGGCAACCCTTACAGGGACAACCTTCGGTCCAGTAGGGATTGTTTTACGGCTCGCAAGGGCAGCCTTACAATCCTCAAGGTCAACCATTACCAGCTTAGCCTCTGGTCCAACCAGGGAAACCTCAAGGACCAGCCGGAAAACTGATATATCAACTCGGACCTTCATACAGTCCTGGGGGGGAAATCCATCCATCTCAACCTTTGGTACAACCTCAACAGCCATATTTTCCGATTGGTCAAAATGTTGCATAGCCAGGGCCATCTTATGGTCCTGCCACAGGTCAACCTGGTTATTAGGCACAACCTGGCCCACCCTAACCATCAGGTCAACCTGCTCAGCAGGGACAACCTAGTGGCCCTCATCAGTCAAGTCAACGTGCTCAACCAGCACAACCTACACAGCCTATTAATCCTGCTCAGCAACCGCTCTATTCTATGCCATAGCCGAATCAACCTGTGCGCCCGACATTTTTGGCTCAGCAGGGCCCCACTTATCAATAGCCCATTCGACCCCAAGGCGGTTATTTTCCTCAAGGTCAATATCGACTGGTTTAAAAATCGCCTCAAGGTTTTTCTTATTACCCTCAACCGCCAGGTTATACTTATACTCCGCAGCAGAATCCCTACACTGCTCAATGGGGACCCTTGTATACTCAGAATCAGTATCCTAGTTATCAACCCCCGTATCCTGGTTCCCAGTCACCATATCAACCGAATTATCTGGCTTACACCCCTTATGGTTAGAATACTCCGGGACAAAACCAATGGGGGCAAAGTTATGCTCAACCAGGATGGAGTATGGGTACGGGTCCTTATCGAGGACCTGATATGCCTTTTAACTAGCAATTACCTTTTCTCGCTACATTGGAGCTACCGAATGTGTCCAAACTGACAAATGATCCCATTATTCATAATCCTTTTTGGCCTCCAGTTCTGACGAAGGTTCCAGGTGATTGTCCCAAGTTTGAGGGAAAGTCTAGAGAAGACCCCCAAGCACACGTCATGACTTACCATTTGTGGTGTTCTTCTAATTCTTGGGTGGACGACTCTGTTCGGCTTCATCTTTTCCAGCGCACTCTTACCGATGTTGCTACTAAATGGTATATTGAACTACCTCATGGCATCTTTCAAGATTTCAATACTCTTACTATGGCATTCTTTGTTAAACACCATGTTGAGGCACACACATGGTGTATGGGGAGAATAACACACACAAGAGACTCAAACACAATGAAGGATAAGCGTGAGGCTTTCTTATTTTCCATTATACAAAGATGTACATTTATAGTACAATGGTGTGACTCTTGGTTTCATATTCCAAGGTCACTTGGACTCCATTGTGACTTTTCATATTCCACACCTACCCATGTAGGATTAGGTGTTCCAACATCCCCCCTTAATCCGAAGGGGTATGTGTGAGTCCAAGAAAAGAGTTGTAATACAAATCTGCAAAGTATACATGGTAGCACTTGGCTGAATCAACTCTCTGAAATGTTGGAAAAAAGAGGTGGTTTTAGGATGAACACAAACACTGGAATGCAAAACTTGTTGCAGTTCCCGGAACTCTTCCAAAACTGGCAAGAAGCTGAAAGCTTCTGCTAGAGGAATTGTCCCTCATAAAAAAGGGAGACCTTCGACCTAAAAGAAGGGAGGTCTACTACCTGTGGTGGTTTTAGGTTGTCCACCAACCAAAGATGATGGTTTTAGGTTATCCACCAACTGAAAATGATGGTTTTAGGTTATCCACCAACCAAAGATGATGGTTTTAGGTTATCCACCAACCGAAGGCATGCTCATGGGCATCTGTGTCTCTGGCTACATCTCTGAATCCGGAATGACGAATTGTGGCTCAAGCTCGCTTGAACTGCTGGCTACAACTCTGAACATGGAATGAGAGATTGTGGCTCAGGCTCGCTTGATCTATCGTCGAAGCTTGTACATGACCACCATTTTCCCCCCTGTCAGGGACAAGGTGAGATGATGGCGAAAACTCAACTGCAAGTTTGCTCAATATCCGTGAACAAGTTCTAACATGTGTCGTAAACATCTTCTTGGTTGCTGATGCCCATTGCCAAGAAGCGATCCATCCAAAATGAATCTTGGTTCTTGCAGGAGGCTTGTTTCTGAAGCATCTGTCTGAAGAATGAGTGTGCCGACCACAGTGCTTGCATGGATGAAGATCAAAACAGTGATCTTTCATATGGCCAACTCGATCACAGTGTTGGCATTTTACAATCTGTTGTTGTTGTGGAACAGGATCTGGAACAGCTGCAGGTGAACTGTCATACATGAATCCGACACTCTGAAATATGATGGGCTTGGTGTAGTCTGGAATATGAAAAGACACATCCTTGTCATATCCAAGACCAGTTCGGTGCTTGTTGTGGACAAGCTCTTCCCAAGGTCTGATGATGGGCTTAGGAAGTGCAGGCTGAACTGCTGCATCTGCATGTAAATCTGCTCTAGTGCAAGGAACTGAATGTGAATCAACTGAAAATTTGTTGACTTGCTGCTGATGGGAGTCCTTCTCAATATTCTGAACAGAAACAGGTTCAGAATGGTGACTCTTTTGCTGAAGTTCGTCTTGCTGAAGTTGAGTTTCCAACTGCAAAAACTCAATCTTTTCTTGTGCATCTTGTAAACAACTTTGAATGTTACATAGAGCATCCTTGCTCATTTTTATCATGTCATCAACATTTGAATGAATGAGGTCATTCAACAACACTAATGCCTCATTGATTTTGGCCATTTTCAACAATTTAGGCTAAAAAATGAAAGGGTGTCGGCTTCAACCGAAAATACACCCGTTTACAATGTGATTCAACAACAAATACAAATGACTCAAAGTACAAAATGTGCTCTTCAAATGATGGAGGGCAATCAACAATCCATCAACTCAAATACTGATTATGAATGAAGATGCAAATTCCACTCACAATACAATGTCAGTTCAATACAATGTGCAGCAAAACACTATGGAGCTGAATTTTCCTTCAAAGAGCTCTTTAACAACTGATGGCAAACTTGTCTTCAAATGTCAATTCCTCAAAAAATCACCCTCATGTCAATGCCACAAATCACAATGTAAATTTGTAATGTTCTCTATGTATCACATGTCATTTTCTCATTATATTTCTGTTGTTCTTGTCTTCTCTCTTTTCTTCAATGTCCTTCCTCTCTCTCTGCTGTTTTTTTTTTTTTTTTTTAAATTAATTAAAAAAATGGGAATATAAAAGTGGAGGGAAATTTATTATATGAAATGGGAGGGGAGGGAAATTTATATAAAAAAAATTTAAAAACCGAAATATGGAAAAGTGTGATTTAATTAAAAAATGGAAGGAGGGGATTTATTAGTTAAAAAGGAGGGAATTTTACAAGGGAAGGGCGGTATTAGGAGGTGGTATTCAATGTAGGCGGGAGGTATATTGAAATAAATTTTAAAAAATCAAATTTAGAAAGAGGCGAGTGGTATTAGTTATGGGACAACGGTATTAAAGTAATGGTGGTATTGCAAAATGGAAGTGAAAGGGCGATATTGTTAAAGGGTTTCATATTCCAAGGTCACTTGGACTCCATTGTGACTTTTCATATTCCACACCTACCCATGTAGGATTAGGTGTTCCAACATTCTTGACTCATTTCAAGTGGCCGGTTTGTTATGAAGTTGGGACGCATCTCCTCACATCCTTGAAACAGGATCGAGCTACCCATATCTCGGACCACATTCATGAATGGAGACGGCGTCATCGTTTGATCAAGTTCAAAATTCTTGATCAACTTCTTACTCATTGGTTCACTACCTCTTTTTTCAACCAGATTGCAAAGGACATCACCATGGGGGCATGTGTAACTGAGGAACAAGCCATCGCTTATGCCCAATACCTTGATTTAGTGTACTCTCAATCGGGCATTTCGTATGACATCTTGACTGAAGCTCCACGACCTAGGACCTCTAAAGCGCCGGCTACCCCATCAGTCGATGACATTATTGGTTCCGTGTCTCAAACTTGGTGCAAGTATTCCAATGGGAAGCAGAAATCAAATTCTTCCAATAATTCTACTCCTCATCCTACCCAAGATTCTGGTAAAACTTCAGAGGTCAACGTTGTTCAGGTCAATCCCGCGGACAAGAATTCCAAGGGGAAAAAGAAGGGCAAAGGCAAGGCCAAAGCTGATGCCCCGAAACTGAAATCATCTAAATCTCGTGCTGATGATGGTTCACAATGAAAGCCGAAGCATCCCTATCTCATTTGTGAAGAGGATCACTACACTTAGGATTGTCTTCGACGATCCAAGGTTAGTCAAATGCTCAAAGTCACTAAGGGAACTCCGGCAGTCCTTAAAGAACCTTTCCCATCTTAGCAGACCTAGATGGTCGATCAATCGGTACCATCTACGTCATTTGGCTATCAAGTTTTCATGATGAACGGTTCTGCACCCGTTTCCATCGCTACTCGGTCGAAGGATTATGCCGGATCACGCCAGGCAGCCGAGAAAGAGGTCATTGATGGCCCTCCTCCCCCACCTGCCTCTGGTCCCCTTGAAATTGAAAGGCCCAGTGCTGAACCCGTTATACGGCCACCTTCTAAAGGTGTTCTCCGGAAATCTTCTTATAATCCTAACGCCCGTGCTGCTCAGCATTATAGTATTGTTGAGGATTTAGCACAGGAACCTTCCGCGATGTTCGCGTTAGAAGTGCTCCAGAGTTGTCCATCTCAACGGAAAGCGTTATTATCTACGATCGACGGGATTGAACTTGCTGATTCTAGCCTTCTCTCTTTCGACTTAGAGTATTTTGTCCCCCGATTTCCGCACCAGATTGCGCTTGTTATACAAGTCGATATCAACGGTCTCAACATCCATAGATCCATGGTGGATGAAGGTGCATCTACCTGTGTCATGTCATCTGCTTGCTGGAAGGCCATTAGCTCTCCAACCTTGCATTCATCACCCAATGCCCTTGAGGCATTCTATGGAAGGGAATCAAAACCCTTGGGTTTTCTCGCTAGCTTACCGATCACATTGCAAGGAAAGACAGTGAAGTAGAAGTTGTTGATGTAAAACTCAATTACAATCTTCTGCTTGGTCGCAGTTGGACTCATGCCATGTTGTGCATTCCATCCACCCTCTTTCGACTTTTAAAGTTTCCTCACGAGGGCAAAATTATTACTGTCGATAAGTTGTCATTCTTTACCTCGTCTTCCAAGAACAACATGCCATACATGGATTAGATTCCTAATCCCCCTAACAGCATAGGGCCGAGCCTTTTCAAAGATCCCGCTCTCATGGGTATTTTTCCCTTCCCACCGCCAAATACCGTTCAAGTCAATATGGTCCCTTGGTCATATGACCCTTGGATCGTCCCTTCACCTGAACAGGTTGATTCGTTTGGAGATTCAATGCCGCTCAGTCCAATCAAAATCAATTATTGTGAGCTTATAGCTGCATCTGATTCTCCCCCTCCTGAAGCTGATCCTTTGAGCATGTCTCTCGATGTGTATTCTCAATCCCCATGGCTCGGCGATGCAGACTTGTCGGATCCTTTGAAAGAAGTGTTTCCATCCAACGAGGCTATCATGGAAACCGTGTCTCTCGAGCATCTACCGTGGAGCGATGGGCATCATCGTTCCTCATTTATGCCTTGCCTCGTGGCCATGCCTGACTGTCTTGAGCGTTTTGTGTCCCAAGTTCCTTCTCCACCACTTCAAATGCCTATTTTGACTCATGAAGTCTTTGCAGAAGGTAACTTGGGGAACATTACTCAAACGATGCTTATCGACATTTCCATTAAACCGGGGATTGTCGAGAACATCCATGTGGGAGTCACTTTCTCTTCCGAGGAAGTCCAAGTGTACACTAGTCTCTTTCGCGAATTCTGTGATGTTTTTTCCTGGTCTTACGAAGAGATGCCTGGAATCGACCCCAGTATTGTGGTGCATGAGATTCCCACCTACCTAGGTGCGAAGCCTGTTTGCTAGCATCTTCATCCTGTGCATCCTCAGAAAGCCACCGCTATCAAAGTTGAAGTTGAAAAACTTCTTAAAGTGGGTTTCATTTATTCGATTCCCCTGACTGAATGGGTTTCTAATATATTTCCTATGGATAAGAAGGGCACCATTCACGTTTGTGTTTATTATCACGATATCAATCGGGCCTGTCCTAAGGATAACTATCCCACCCCGTTTATTGATCAGATCATTGACGATTGCGTGGGGAGTGAAATATTCTCCCTCATGGATGGTTTTTTTGGCTATAACTAGATTAACATTCTCCCATCAGATCAACACAAGACCTCTTTTATTTTTCCATGGGGAACGTTCACTTATAAGAAACTCCCTTTCGGCTTGAAGAATGCTGGGGCTACGTTCCAGCGCGCGATGTCCTATGCTTTTCATGATATTCAGCATATTGTCTAAACATACCTGGATGACCTTCCTGCTCATTCAGCTGTGTAGAAAGACCACCCAAAACATCTCCATCAAATCTTTCTTCATTGTAGACGCTACAACATTAGGCTCAATCCCCATAAATGCGTCTTCTGCGTTGACTCTGTTAGACTCTTAGGGTTTATCATATGTAAATATGGAATTCACCTTGACCCTCTTAAGGTTGAGGCTATTGTTAATCTCCCCTCCCCGTCCTCGTTACATCAGCTCTAGAGTCTCCAAGGGAAAGCCAATTTCCTTCGTCGTTTCATCTCGAACTACGCCAAAGTAGCCAAAGGATTTACATGAATTTTAAAACAGGACGTCCCTTTCTGTTGGGATGATATTGCTCAGCAGTCTTTTGATAGGCTTAAGATGTTGCTTGTCAATGCTCCTCTATTACGTCCTCCGAATTACCATTGTGATTTCACCCTCTACATAGCTGCCGTCTTCAGTACGATCACCATGGTATTAGTCCAAGATGATGATGACGGTAATAAGCATGTTGTTTAATACTTGTCTTAGAACCTTCTCGACTCTGAAACATGCTACGCACATGTCGATAAGTTAGCGTTGGCTGCGGTCCAAGCTGTCCAACATTTTCGTCATTACATTCTTTTACGCACAGTGACCGTGATTTCTGATTGTAACCCCATGAATTATATTTTTTCATGGTAGTTATTGGGGGGAAAATACTCAAAGTGGATCGTTATCCTCCAAGATTTTTATTTGGAGTTTTCTACCGCCAAATCGAAGAAATCACTTGTTTTCGCGGATTTGATTTGTTCTCTCCCTGCCAACTTTGCTCCTTCTTCCTCTGAAGATCATATTTTGGAAGAAACTCTCTTCCTGATCAGCACCCTCGATCCATGGTACGGTGATATCATCGTGTACCTCCAAACGTCTACTTTCAGGTCTAACCTAACGAAAGATGCCCGACGCTGCATTCGGCATCAATCGCAACCTTATCGTATTGTTGGAGATACCCTTTATCGTGTTGGAGTTGATTTTGTACTCCGCCGATGTCTGACCCTCGAGCAAGTGGAGAAGGTTTTAAATGACTGCCACAGTGGTGCCTATGGTGGTCACATGTCTGGTTATGCCACTGCACAGAATATCCTTCGTGCTAGCTATTTCTAGCCCTCCATTTTTAAATATTGCATTGTTGCAGTACGTAAATGCCATGAGTGCCAGATTTATCAATGCAAGATGCGTGCGCCGCCTATTCCATTGCACCTTATCATTACTGTTAGCCATTTTTCCAAATAGGGCATATATTTTATGACGTGTAACCCTCATTCGGCTGGGGGGCATGCCTATATTATCGTCACCATCGATTATTTTATGAAATGGGCTGAAGCAATGCCTACACTGGCTGCGGATGGTAAGACAGTGGCACAGTTCATATTCAATCACCTTATTACTCGGTTCGGTGTTCCTCAGGCTATCGTCACTGATCATGGTTCTCATTTTCAGGATTATATGATGGAAGAGCTGACATCTAAGTTGAGCTTGCGTCACGACAGCTATAATATTCCTATTTAGGAATAGCTCATGAATCATACACTAAAATATGCATTTTCAGAAAAATATGCTTTAGAAAAGGAAAATAATTCTTGGATACTTTATATCAGATAATATAAAAACTAAATCCAATATTTGAGCTGAAACAAATAAGACTAGGTGGGTTAAACAGGTCTCCCACACATAGTTATCTTTAAGAGAAGGCCCAATGAGGGGCTGTAGCAAAGTAAAATGCTCTAATGAAAGTACAGAAAGCTATAAATGCATAAAATGTTCTGATAGACACCCATAAACTTATTTCAAGTACAACAACAACTCAGATATTAATTTAGGATCCAAAAAGTGGGGAAAAGCAGTGATTTTGACCCTAAAATATATGTATTTAGAAATATGCGTACAATTAAGGCAAATGGAGGGATTTCATTTCATATTAGGTCATGATGGACCTATTCTCTAAATTTCAGCTCAAACAAAGCATTCTAGCTATATTAAACGGTTCCTCCATACTCGGATATGCTTAAAAATGTTGATTTCCCATTACTTTGAGTATGCAGAAAATGGCTGAGGCATGCAGAGCTTAATTTCTGAAGAATTTAGACAAATATTTCTGAAACGTCAGATCTAAAGTTTATTATAATAGATAATGAATAAAATAGAGATTCAACTCCTTTTATACATCAAATAGATCACCCGGCAAGGGAATTTCATGAAAGAACAAGTACAAGTATCAGATCTGCAGAATATGGATTTGAAAAATGCAGAATCACTAAAAATTTGAATATATGAGCTGAAATATACAAAATTACATAAAAGGCTGAAGTAAAAACTTTCCGGAAGAAGGGATGGCCCTTCCTCAAGGAAATGAGCACCAAACTAGGGTAGAAACCCTGCTGCAGCAATGCACTGGAAAATAACGCAATTTCTGAAGTATACTGCGCAGTTGATGTTGGAAGGTCCTTTTTCCTAATGCAAAGATCTGGAGCTGAATCTCAATGCTTCCTTACTAATCTTCCAGAGAAAGGAATGCTCCCTTTTCTGCAAAACTAGATTTGGAAGTGGTGTTGAAAACCCCTCACTGCAACACCCAGCAACACAATATTATTCTACTGCAGAAATAACGCTGTCTTGATGGAGGATGCTTGGCCTCAAGCCTAGATGTGATTAATTTCATAATATACTCCTTCAAGAGCTCCTCAATGAAGGAGGAGGAATTCCTAAACAGGAGATTCCTCTCTCTCTAGCTAAATAGCCAAGAGAGTTTGAGTTGCCTAAGCAAGCTCAAAATCGAATTATCTTCAACTTCCCTTCCTTGTGGCCTTCCTCTTCATTTTATAAAATTAGGGCTTAGGAAACCCTAAATCACCTCCAAAGAGTTAACCCTTTTCACCTGAAGGGTCTCCATCTAAAACTGCACTGATCAATAAAGAGGTTCAATGCATCTAGACACTGCTGAGATTTGGTCCTATTGACCCAGTCAACCATCTTAATTCCTCTTCACACCTAAGTGTATTTTATTAAGATGGCCCAGATTTGTCCATGTTCACATTGGGCATTGATTTATTTTTATGATTTGGAGTTTTAGAGTTCCTTCTTTACACTTTTATTCATGAGTTAAGCAAACTGAAAATAAAATGCAATATTCCCATTTGCTGCAAAAATTGGGAATATTACAGTCTCCCCCGGCAAAATGTTGCTTACCCTCAAGAAACTCTTATTATAGATGAAAAACATCCATTCCCCTCCAAATTTCATCCACATAAGGAAGGCTTCCTCCATTTTCTGCAATAGGTTATGTATGTTTGGCTCCAAAGTGTCTTCCACAAATGCATGAGATGACTTCCAACTGTAAGGTTAGATGTCCTCTTCTTATCATGAAGTACAATATGACAATTACATGATGTCCAACACGATCATAAACACATGAAATACATAGAATAAAGTAGCTCCTTCCATAAAGGAAAAGCTTCATCATGCAAAATCATTCCTCTATCCATGTTTTATGAACTTGATTAAGATTGTTATGCTTTCATCCTTAGCCTTGTTGGCCTTGTTGTATCCAAACTCCATCATTCCAGCGTTATGAAAAAGAATAAGTGAAGGAGAAACATGGGTGGAAAAAGATGTTAAACCATATTCCCCTAATAATAACCACCAGAGCAAGGCCCTTTTCTGCCATCCTCCATCTCCTCCACGTAAGATGGGCAAGCCAAGCTTTCCAAAAGATGATGTACATGCCTCTCTTTGCTGCAATTTATCTTTGATACATAAGGCATGAATCAGAAAATGATGAGCTATGGGGTGGTCACCATACTCATTTAAAAGAAACAAAAGCAACAAGAGGTCTTGCTACCTTCTTTCCTCCTCATGTGCATCATGAAACCAAACCATAATAATGGACATATGATATGTCACATCAGCCCAATACAAAGTATCATCATCAATGCACATCATGAGATCAAGATGCCAAATTTTACACAATGCAAAACACATAGACATAGGAGATGTAATGTGGTGGCCATACTCTCTCAAGTGAATAGAAATGGTACATGCCTTCTCTTGCTGCAACATAACATTGAAATTTAAGGCATGATTCAGAAAATGATGAGCTATTGGGTACTAACCATACTCACCCAAGAGCAGCCATAGCAATAAGGGATTTTGCAGCCTTCTTGCCTTATCAATATGTGGATCATGGAGCAACAACAACACAATGATGGACATGTGAAATGTATCATCAACATAGTACAAGAAAGCTCCCTCATACCACATCATGTGGGAGTCATCCCTCCTCCCAAGCCAAAGTTCATGCATGAAACATACCTCCAACAGAAATGCATGTGGATAAATGAGACATATTTCAAACATGGGTAAATATATGGACATGAGATTTAACATGTGATGTCCAAACTCTCCTTTTAACAACCATATCAACCATGCTTCCTTTTAATATAATCTATTAATGATGCATAAAGCATGAGCTGAGAGAATGAGAAACTTTGGGTAGTGATCATGCTTACCCAAAAGAAACCAGTGTTGCCATGCCTCCTTATTCATTTCATGACCATTCTGCAAGGCATAGATAAGAGAAATAGGTGTTTTTGGAGAGTGATAAGATTCTCCCAAGGGAAACTAGCATAACCAATCTTGCTAGACCATATATGTCTGCAACTGATCATGTGATCTCTTGCTCGTCATCCTCATCCACTCACTCCAATATGGAAGATGAGTGATGTGTTGCATAATCATGGCATCCTCCCTTTGTAGAATACCATCTCCTTTGAACCAATGAAGAACCTTGCATCTCATGAAATATTGAAATGCATCTCTGTTGAGACCTCTTAGTGAGACCTCTCTCCCATCTATGGCCTTCCAAAACCGGTGCGGCTTTGAATCTGCAGTAAGTAGAAGTCTCTCTTTGAGCTATAGCATGCTTATTGAGAGAGTGTCATCTATAGGGGAGAAAATGTTTCTCATCTCAAGATGTCTACTCTTCAAGATGTGCCCCAAGGTTGAAGCTGCCTCTAGAGTGCTCCAAGAGAGATGAAGCCTCTTTGTCACAGTCACTAAGTGACAGTGTTGTAGATCTACAAAGTGGTGCATGTACTGTCTCAAAGCAAGTTTCATTACTGATCTCACAGCCAACCATTGAACATAGGATAGTACTAATCCCCTTTCTTGAGACCCTACATCTCAACCTAAGAGATTGAATGCAGCTCAACAATAATGCATAGGGATAGTTTCCAATCTCCTCCTTGATTAGATCAAGGGTCCTCTGTGCTGTGACATATCTTTGCTTCAAATTGGAATTTTGATTTAATCCTTGGCTATGCATTAATCTTGAAACAATATGTGCTGAAATTTCATGCATACCTTGGATCAACTGATATGTGGGAACCTCTTGACAGAACACAAGAGTTCCTCCATCCAGATCAATGATACCTCCAACTTCTAGAAAGAATGATGGCCTCCTTTCTTCAATCATACAAGCGCTGATATCTTCCTTCTCCTCCTCATGCATCTCCTGATTCATGCATGGGTCTCCATATGTTAAGAGCTCAAGACTACCTTGCAAAGATGCAAGTGCCTCTTCTCTAGATACAAGCACCTTAGCAGCAGATGGTGAAAATGGAGATCGCTTGCCCAAAGTGACAAGATTGACATTCTCCTTTTCTTTGTGATGATAGGAAGTGTATAGTTCTTCCTCTCCATCTTGAAACCCTTTAGGAGTTTCTTTGCATCTCTTTTCTTCATTGCTATACCTCTCACCTTCTTCAAAGAAAGTGGGGATAGTGGATCTTTGAGGAGATCTAGGATTCTCTGGTCTTCTACTTTGCTGATAGGAAGTAATGGGGCTTCCTTCTTCTTCTTGAATCCTCATTCAGATATCACTGCAACTTGCTTCTTCTCGAAACCCTCTAGGAGTCTCGATGCATCTTGTTTCTCTCTTCTGATTTACCTCTTTGGAGAGGCTCTTCTTAGATCTGAATATTGATGAGAATAATCTCATCCTCTCCATCATTATGATCTCTGATTCTTCTCTTTACTTCTCTGAAAAATTGATCTCACAGGCTGAGCCAGAGATCAAGCTCTGATACCATTGTAATATTCTTATTTAGGAACAACTCATGAATCATACACTAAAATATGCATTTTCAAAAAAATATGCTTTAGAACAGGAAAATAAATCTTGTATCCTTTATATCAGACAATATACAAACTAAATCCAATATTTGAGCTAAAACAAATAAGACTAGGTGGGTTAAACAGGTCTCCCACACTTAGTTATCTTCAAGAGAAGGCCCAATGAGGGGCTGCAGCAAAGTAAAAAGCTATAATAAAAGTGAAGAGAGATATAAATGCATAGAATGTTATGATAGACACTCAGAAACTGATTTCAAGTACAACAGCAACTCAGATCTGAATTTATGATCCAAAAAGTGGGGAAAAGCAATGATTTTGACCCTAAAATAGATGTATTCAGAAATTTGCATAAAATTAAGGGAAATGGCGGGAGGTTATTTCATATTAGGTCATGAGGGACCTATGATTCGAATTTAAGCTCAAAAGAAGCATTCTAGCTATGTTAAACTGTTCCTCCATCGCCGAATATGCTTAAAAATGTTGATTTCCCATTACTTTGAGTATGTAGAAAATGGCTGAAGCATGCAGAGCATAATTTATGAATACATTAGAAAAAATTTGTCTGAAACATCATATCTGAATTTTATTATAAAATATAATGAAGAAAATAGATATTTAGATCCTTTTATACATCAAATAGATCACCCGGTAAGGGGATTTCATGAAAGAACTAGTACAAGTATCAGATTTGCAGAATATGGATCTGAAAAATGCAGAATCACTGAAAATATGAATAGATGAGCTGAAATATAAAAAATTACAGAAGAGGCTGAAGTACAAACTTTCCAGAAGAAGGGATGGCCCTTCCTCAAGGAAATGAGCACCAAACTAGGGTAGAAGCCCTGCTGCAGCAATGCACTAGAAAATAACGCAATTTCTGAAGTATAATCTGAAATTGATGTTGGAAGGTCCTTTTGCCTGATGCTAATATCTGGAGCTGAAGCTCAATGCTTCCTCACTAATCTTCCAGAGAAAGGAATGCTCCCTTTTCTCCAAAACTAGATTTGGAAGTGGTGTTGAAAACCCCTCACTGCAACACCTAGCAACACAATATTATTCTGCTACAGAAATAACACTGTCTTGATGGAGGATGCTTGGCCTCAAGCCTAGATGTGAGGAATTTCAGAACATACTCCTTCAAGAGCTCCTCAATGAAGGAGGAGGAATTCCTAAACAGGAGATTCCTCTCTCTCTAGCTAAACAACCAAGAGAGTTTGAGTTGCCTAAGCAAGCTCAAAATCGAATTATCTTCAACTTCCCTTCCTTGTGGCCTTCCTCTTCTTTTTATAACATTAGGGCTTAGGAAACCCTAAACCACCTCCTAAGAGTTAACCCTTTTCACATGAAGGGTCTCCATCTAAAACTGCACTAATCAATAACGAGGTTCAATGCATCTAGACACTGCTGAGATTTGGTCCTGTTGACCCAGTCAACCTAAGTTTATTTTATTAAGCTGGCCCATATTTGTCCATGTTCACATTGGGAATTGATTTATTTTGCTGATTTGGAGTTTTAGAGTTCCTCCTTTACACTTTTATTCATGAGTTAAGCAAACTGAAAATAAAATGCAATATTCCCATTAGCTGCAAAAATTGGGAATATTACAATAGCTCAGCGCCTAATTACCCTCAAGCTAATGGCCAGGTTGAAGTTGTTAACAAATTTCTTGTTACAATTCTTCAATGAACAATTGGGATCCATAAATCAAATTGGAATCTCATGTTGTTCTCAGCTCTTTGGGCTTACTAAATGTCAGTTAAGAGTGTGACTGGGTTTACCCCGTTTCGGTTGGTGTATGGTCTAGAAGCCACTCTTCCGATTGAATGTGAAATCCCTTCACTTAAATTAGTTGTGGAATTACTGCCTGATACTCCGCCTGAAGAAGAACGTCTTCTCTACTTAGAGAGATTGGATGAAACTCGTTGCTTGGCTGCCTTGGTCATCAAAGCACAAAAGAAGCAAGTCAAAGCCCATTTTGACCAAATAGTTTCTCCTCGTTCTTTTATCAAAGGCGATCTCGTTCTTCTATATGAAAAAGCTCATGACAAGATGGGGGCAGGAAAATTCCAATCCATGTGGCATGGGCCCTACATCTTCAAACGTGTGTTACAGAATGGGGCTTAAGAGCTTATTGACTATGAAGGTTGTCTTTTATCGCAACCCAAAAATGGGTTGTATCTGAAAAAATATTATGCTTGAATAATTCATGCGTGATATGTGTACATAGGTGATTTTTTTCATTTTGTGTGCATGCTTTGGTTTGATGTGCATTGTGAGATTTTCTCGGCTTATTAGGTCTTGTTTGCTATGCAGATGTCTATTTCCCCTTATGTCGGTTTTGCGGATGGTGCTTCCCGCAGTACCAGGAACTTGTCTTCGGTAGCCTGGGTAATTTATGATCCTGTTGGTGAGTTGATTACCTTACAAGGTATTTTTCTAAGACCAACTACAAACAATGTTTCTGAATATAGTGCATTTTTAGAACTATTGACCGAGGCAGTCAACCTCGGCATACGCGCATTGCTTGTGAAGTTGAATTCACAACTTGCTGTTCTTCAACTGAACGATCATTATTCGATTCGAAACCCATCCATTTTGAGATTGTATTTGTGTATTCATTTACTTGAAAGACATTTTGATTTCATTACATATCAACATATACCAAGACGAATGAATACATTAACATATGCAATAGCTAACATTGTGCTAGATAGACATTTGCGCAATTTATAAAAAACATCATCATATGTACATAGACCCATGTAGAAAATAGATGTATATATATATAGCATTTTTTTGCAACGTTTGCATCATAAAACCCACAAAATAATATATATGTTTGTTTCAGTTACATCATGAGACAGCATGTCTCTTAAAATGTGCTGAAATAAAGCCTAAGTGCCTAATCGGTGTGGTGCTCATGATAGCACGTCACCGCTCGTACCAACCACCTCAATAAGCGATGGATACGACTCGGCACCACTACAGTATGCCTCTGATAGGCCCGAGGCACATCATCCAAGCGAGCATAGTCTGGGATCCCACAGGCGATCCCCTCCAGATTCTACACTATCTCCTCCTCGCCACCCTCACCATGAGGATCGAAATCGAGAGGAATCTGCCTCGCTACTGGCGACATGCCTGCAGGATGCTCTGGGCCAACATCTGCATACATATAAGAGTAACTATCAGAACATGCATATATATCAAAAAAATTATAAAATCATGAAAATACAAAATGAGTCTTACCAAGTTCTTCGTCCCAATCCTTTCCCTCCGGGAGTGGGAGGTCTGGGTCTCCGGTGAAGTCTGTGTCAGCGTAGGGCCAATCTTCCATGACAATCAGCTGTCGTTGGAGCCAATCAAAAAATATGGTCTCCAGGACATCTGTTGGCCACCCCCTGCTCTAGGCATTAGTGCCGCCCATCGGGCCATCCGTGGCTCAGTGGGTGGTGGCTCCAAGACTATAACCTCCTGAAGCTGAAATATGGGTAATCGTTCCAAGAATAACGATACCATGATCGACCCATACCCAAACTGCTTGAGTTTGGTATTCTTGCATTTAGTAAGCTGCCATTTGATGTTGATAGTCACAACCTCGGCCCAGTTGAAGATGGTCGGCTTCATATACTCTAAAGCAAGAAGAAGTTGTGTCTTTTTGGCCTTGTGCGGTGCCTGCGATCCTGCAGCCCGTGTGATAGTGTGCAACACTACCCTCAGTGCCAAATCAGGAATGGTCTGGATATCCACTTTTCCGCTCCCTAATCCTTTTCGTGCCCCATAGCACACCCTGTCAATGACCATTCCCATTCTTTCTCTGGAATGCCAGGTACTGGTTAAGATAGGGACTACACCCCTGCATGACAACCCAGTGATGAAATACACATCGAAAACTTTGAGTTCGAGCTCTTGATCCCGAAGTATGAACTTTTCCTGATCTTCGTCCCAAATGCTAATTAGATACTAAAGCAATTCAGGCTGAGCCCTGAGACATGGTGTCATCAAGAAATTTTTGAGCCCACAATTCCTAAGGTCATTCATGCATTGTTCATTTTCCATTTCTTGTTCATCCTCTTCGCTATGCTCTCTCTCCTTCCACTCGATAACCATATTTTTTGTGCTTTATACCTGCATGAATTGGTCATAGGAGCATTAGAAACCCCCTTGGGTATTAAAATTTGCAGTCTCTTGGTTGCTTTTTCTTAAATATAAAGTGGATTTTGGGTTGCACGGTTGGCGCGACTATTAGGCTAACAGTCGCACCAACTGGCGCGACCCCTGTGTAAAAATGGGTCGATTAGCGTGGGTCCGTGCCCGAAACCCATGCCAACCTCGATGCCCTAGAATTTGCAATTCCTCCTCTAAAGGATCCCAAATCACAACTAAATGCAGTAAAATATAGCTTAAAAAATGGCAAATGGAGTCGGCTCTTACCTAAAACAGATGGAATCCGGATTGGTCCACTGGATTGTTCACAATCGTCGCCTGAAGATCACAAGAGAAATGGGTCACTGTTGCTATGCAAAGAGGTAAAGTGAAAAGTAATTTTTTTTACCATTTATGGTCTTTTATAACTTTTCAAAGTCCTAAAATAGGTTTTAAAACATATTTGTCGATATATTTTCATATTATTTTCGAGGAATACGTTTTTCACGCTTATTTTTGTGCAGCAACAGGTTTTTCACGCAGTTATGACGAAGAGACGAGTTGTATTTTATACTTTTTTGGACTCGGTAAAAACATGAAAAAGTCACTATTGGAGTCACCTTTCATCTCTTTTCTGACTGTCTAAAACTGAAAATATTGTCGAGACGCTTGTCGTTTTGACCTCATTAAATTGGCTGCAAAATGATATCTACCCAGTATACATTTACCCCTTTTTCGGGCTGGGCTAGATTATTTACGAAAAAGGAATACCTTAGCCAATCGTGACTAAGAGGTTCTCTCGGACACAGTTTTCTACCTTTTCAGATCTGAGGGACTATTTACGAAAAGGGCCTTGTCAGAGTTTTCTTTTGCGCCTTCTTTTCAAACTCTCCAAATATGAAAAGATGCCGAGTTATTCCTTTGTCAAACTCGTTAAAACTTGATGACATTGGACTCTGTCGTCATGACGTTACTCGAGTTCCTCCTTCTTAGGGCTCGTAAAATGTACTAGGTTGGATTTGTCTGAAGGACAAACTTACATCACAAGCACATGCTATCCCCTTCAAGCTTTTTTTAAAAAATAATTGGGGTACTCGCCAGAAATGGTGGGGGAAAATGAAATCAAGATTGTAGTCGTGTCAGCAGTATGTCGCTCTTGAACATGGCACTTGTCCGCATTCCTGTCAGGTTGGGGACATCTCATCTCATTATTTGTTTTCCGCCATGGGTTTGGGTAATCTCTTTTGACCACTTATCTTCTCTTTGCCACGTCACCACGACCTCAGATCCCTTGATGTCAAATACTGCCAAATCTAGTGTCTTGCTGCCAGTATGTTCAAGAGAAGTTTTCCTTTGTAGTTTTCAACCTCCCTCTGATTCTCTGTTGGTCTTGATTCACAAACACCATATTCCTCTATCTCGTGTCGATGATGTGGGAAACATTATGGCCCACCTTCGATCAAGGTAACTTCCTATCGACTCTAGCTTATTATCCAGGAAGTTGATATATAGACTCCCTTCAGGTACCGTGGAGCCTGCATGCATCAATGGCAAGTTCTTTGCACCCGACGCAAGGTCCACATCATTGGCCTTCGATTGACTGACTCTCCGGGTGTTCGACGTCAGATCACTGTTCACATTCCGTGGATTGTACCTTTTGTACCTTGAGAGCCATTGTAATTATTGGTGGTTTCCCTCGCGTCTGTTAATGGCTTTCGTCATTGGCTGGTAATTAGACGATGTTCTTGCATGTTCGACTTCAGCTCATATATTCGCATGCTCGAATTTGTACTATTTTCAGGTCGAGATGGAGCGCAAGGCCCTGGGTTTTTTGTGATGGAATCCAGGCTGCGGATTCTTTGTGGATTATTATGACTTATTATATGACTCTTTGATTGGATGGCTGCGACCATACTTGAGTCTATTTGTGGATCCTTACTGCAGGATGGATATGTCCATACCTCAGATCTCATTATTTATGTACTCTACTTATGGATGGCTATGACCATGCCACATTTCGTATATCAGATGTATCAATTTTATTCGTACTTGCAGGTTTTCCGACAACAGTGTTTTGGTCGAACGCGTTCTCATAAATAATTTCACCCCTCCCTCTCTCTCGGACTTCATTCTTTAGGGGGCATCTGTTACACAACATTTTTTCACTGTCCCTGCAATCCCTCGCTCCACATATTGGAGGGTATTTTTCCATGACCTGTGAGCAGTGTCAAACTCTGCAAATACCTTCATTGCATCCTTCTGCATAAGGTCATGATTTCTCCTGTTGAACATTTCCTCAGAAAGCACTCAAAAACCTATGTTTTGGCATTGGAATGAGTAGCAAGTTCACCCCTCATGCCAATGGGGAAGATTTACACTAAAGCCCATGCCAGCTGGTGCTCTGTCTCTTTGTTGTGCCCGCGCCAGCCTTTTTTGGAATGCTTTTTAACAAATTGGAGGCGGAAGTTTCCTTTAACCACCTCAGGAATGACTCATTGGAAGTGGTTAACTCGATAAGCCACGGATCTCTTCCTTTAGGAAATGGTTGATGGAAAATTATTTTAGGATAGGACTCCCACCATGATTATAGGATTCCTAACCTCTCCTTCTCCCTCTATATAAACTGGCCTTCTCCCTTTACAAAAGCTAGAGCTGAACATATATGTAATGTTCCAAATTTTATGGAACATTAATTTTTGTTAAATAGATTGATAAAATGGGTAGGGGACCCATTATTTGCATCCTTAGAGAATAAAAATCCTCTAATAATGAAAGAGGATCATATTGGAGCTGGATTTCACACTTCCATGTGTGAAAGGAGGTTTTTGCAAACATGCTTGGCCAAGGTTGACCAAGTCAAACTACGTTGGCATGAGTTGGAAAGCATTATGTGGGACAATGTAGGAGGGAAGATTCTAGATAGAGGAAACCCTAATTCGAAGTAGGGCCCATGGAGGGAAGGCTCACTTGTTTAAAAGAGGAGCAAGGCAGCCATTGAGACTATCTTTTGATCATTTTTACATCCAAGTCTTGGAGACTTGTTGCTGCATTTTGTTGTTCAGCAGAGCTGCAGTGCCTTCGGGCACGAGGGAGTCATGTTGAGGATTTCCTCTCCTTCTTGAGTGGCTCATGAAGGATTTCACTCCATTCCCCATATTCTAGCATTCAGGCCATAGCTTCAGCCATCTACATCAGCGCAGTTTCTGCAATAGATATTGTGCAGTGTTGCTGGGTATTGCTGGGGAGGTTTCCACACACCATCTGGAGCTAGTTTTTCAGTGGAGAGAGGTTCCATCCATTGGGAGATCAGAAAAGGGGGTTTATGAGCAGATCCCATCATCTTTAGCATTAGGCCAACCACTTCCCATCAGAGGCAGCACAGTCCCTCTCTTAGATAGCGTTCTCATTGGTGATTATTTGTTGTGAGTGGTTGAAATTCATTTGGAGGAGAAGTCTTGGGTGAAAGGATCAGCCTTTCACTTCAGATTTCCATTGGAGGAGGATTATTCAGTTATTGCAGACATTTCATCCTTCTCCATGTATTTCCAGCTCTTGAGTTGCTGCTTCCTAGCAACTCTGGCATTTCTGCAAAATGCCATTTTTGTATTGTTTTCAGCCAATCCTTTTAGAGGATTGATGTTATGTATTTTCAAGGGTTGAGATCTTGCTCCCCCTTCTTATTTGAGCTCATATTGTTATATCTATGTATTCTCATTATTTATGCAGCAATTCTTCCCTATAACTGCGCAGTCATGGCCTAGGGCTTCCTTTGTGCAGCTGTGTTTCTCATGATTTCTTATACAGATTTCTTGAGGCTTGTTATGCCTACTTGAGTGATCATTTCCTCAAGGAGTTGTATATTTTATTGCTGCTATGTTCTAATATGATGGCCATTGAGTTCTCCAGCATTTCATGTGTATATGATTCACTACTATTTACCATATGATGTATTTGGTTATTGTTGTAGCTGCAATGTTGGGGTTATCTTAAGAGATTCCCAATCTTGTTGTATTTCCCTATTGGGGATATTTCCCTTTGACAATCACTCTATAGATAGAGTCTGCTAGTGGGCTAGGTAGCATCTGGAGCTCATCCTTTTTTTAAAGGTGAAAAATCCATTAAATTCCCTTGCAATCTATCTCTGGAATAGATTTTCTTTGTTGATTGATAATGTTTCTGAAAAAGGAACATTACAGTGGTATCAGAGCACCGAACTGGCACAGCCTGTGAGTTTGATTTCAGAGGAGAATAATGAAGAAGATGAGACTGATCTCATATAATTTTTTATTAAAGAAGAGCCTCCCTGAGGAGGAGGAGAAGAAAAGGGGAGAAGAGGAAGGTCCATGCACTTCCTATTCTCTTGAAGACCAGCATGGTAGATGCTTGGATTTCCAGATGTCAAGCAACTACCTGGGTGAATCTAAACCCCATTCTGCAGCATTGAGGGGAGCTACAATGTTCCCACAGTATATTAGGAAAAGGGAGGAGAGAATGCCTTGTGGAAAAGAATAAATCATAGGAAATGGGTTTCTATTATCTACATTTGATGGGGTTACTTCATCTAGAGTTTGGGAGAAGAAGCTGGAGGCATTTTTATTGCTGCATCCAGTGGCAAAAAAAGAAGCAGTGGAGATGGAAGCACTGCACATAGAGGAGGAAACCTCTGTTTGGTGGGTCAAACCCTTGGTCCATTCAAGGGTGAGTTATTTTTCAATCTTAGTTCAAAGGTTGATCCAAACCTTTGATGGAGAAAGGAAGAGAAGCTCACACCACCATGGGAGGAGGATTGCACCAACACTGCTACAGCTTTGGAGGAGCAGCCTTCTACATCTATGGATGAGACAACCATTGCATTAGAAGAAGAAGCCATTGTAGCCACACAATAAGGTCCCAAGATCCACTAAGGTATGAGTAAATTTCCACTTTCTATTTCAGAAAATAATCTAAGGATGGTGGAATTTCATATGAAGAGGTCCAAGGATCAAACCACATGGCCAATTTAGGGCCTCATGTTTGCACTGCATTGTGCAAAGGGTTCAAGGAGGAGGAGAACCCTCATCCTCATACATCTTTGATGATTTTCATTCAGCCTTCAAGGTGGGAGTGCAAACTTTTGGAGGATGAAGTAAACCATGACACCTCCATGGACAATCATGAAGCAAATTGTAAAACCGGAGGAAAAGACAGCTGCTACATCACTGGAGGAATCAACAACGCTGTTGAACATGGGTGGAGAGGAGACATAACCTCCATCAAATTTGGATCTTCATAGATCCAACATAGTCATCGGAGAGAGGCCGTTCCTAAGAGGTCTCCAAGGAGCTGCATTTCAAACTCTCATGAAATGCAAAGAGCAAGAATTGATGGTAGCCCTCATGGGAGGAGTACCCAAAAGAACGAGAAAGAGATGGCAGGATACTTGCATCATTGAGCAGCATAGAGTATGGATGCATGATTTTGATGTGATACTCATATCATATGTTGTGTCTTCATCACATGAGTTGTATGATGGAAGTATGGGAGGGCAGAAAAATACCTTGTTGCTTTTCTTGGGAGAGCAAGGGAAAAATTGCTCTCATACTTTGCATGATGTTGTAGGAGGAGGAAATGGAATTCTCCCCTTGGGTTTTGATGATAGAGAGGTACTTCCACCTTGGGAGGAGCTTCTTATGTATTGCAACATTATGAAAAATATCTTGGTGAGAGCCTATGGGTATAGGCCAACAGCGTTGTCTCTTTGGAGCAGTGACTTATTGATGAAGTGGGCCCAACGGAAGTGTGGTGGACCCATAACCCACAGGTCCCAGGATCATTTCATATCTGTTGCACTTGATGGAAAAAGAGGAGGTGAGATGGATGAGGTAGTAGATACATTACTATGCTACATTCTTCTTGACTTGGATTCCAAGCATGAGAAGAAGGATCTTCTTGCATCATCTAGTTCATTTCTCTTCATGGGAGCATGCCAAACAACCATGGAGAGTTCATTCATGGATCCATACATCATCTTACTCCCAATATATGGTAATAAATCTGTTTTTACATTGGCTGATTTGTATACTCTTACCATTACTTTGCAGTGCATGGCTCTACAAGAGGGCAAGCTTTTCAGATTGCTCCATGGATAAAATTGGGCCAATTTGTATGATGGAGACAGCCATATTTTATGTGGCCTTGGGAAAAGGTTTTCTCACTACATGTATGTTCAGCCAACTCATATACTTGACCATGTATTAAGAAACATTTTTCCATATAAATTTCTAAAGCAACAGTTTGAAAAACTACGCTGTGACTACTTGGGAGACTGTTGGTACATCATTGCATAACATGAAAACTTCAGTACTTGCCTCATTTTATTGCTGAGTATGGTCTCCTTAGATGATATTGCTGTTATATTAAGGGAGGACGTGATCAGAGGAGAGACACATGGGATGAATGTGTCCTTGATGAGGAAGGGCTCCCATATTTTCTGCATTGCATGTTCGAATGGGAACATGAGAGGAGACATGGCCACCACAGCCATTTATTTGCTTTCGTTTGAGGAAGGCCATGAATATGGTGATGAAATCCATCCATTGTTTATATTTTGGAATGTATTTGATTTTGTATTGCTGGTTCACTCATCTATTTACTGTTCATTAGTAGAAGTGATATTTTTGTACAATACTTGCCTTGCTATTTTCTGCAGCCACAGTGGGTGAGATTGCGTTGTGACCCTATGAGGCATTTTTTGCATTTTCTGCACATGGTATAACCTACAACAAACATTTCATGGGGGAATTATATGGTGATATTTTCCTATTCATCATAGATGACATGTCTTGGGCCAGCTGATTTTTCATTGATGGAGGAGAGATTCTTGGGGAATTACTCCTCATTTTTCCATTTGAGGGCAATACATTTGCAGCCCAGGATTAGCATACACTCCACACTTGTCACAAGTGGGGGAGAGGACAACATGGGGCAAGTTATAATGCTTTCCATGATCAGATTTCAGCCCACCTTCATTTCCGGAGCTCACGATGGAGGGAGATTTTCCATGAGTTGTCTTGTTGGGAGGCAACTTATTTTTATGATTGATGACTTGGGGATGAGAGATTCATATGGGGAATGAAAATTCCCATTATATACCAGATCTCATGCCTCAAGGATGCCCTTGGACATCTCTTAGTTCCTTCATGGATATTTTTTTTTACATGATAGCTATTTGGGAATGTTCACCCCAAGGCTAGATTGCATTTGTTGCAGGGACAGTTTGGAGACTTGATTGCTGATATAACATCATTTTCCTTGAGGATATCATCACATATGGATGCTACAGGAGGAAGGGCAGAAATAAATTCAGTTCATCCTTGCAATTGCTTGAGGGCAAGCAATATTTTGAGAGGGGAGGACTGTAATGTTCCAAATTTTATGGAACATTAATTTTTGTTAAAGAGATTAATAAAATGGATAGGGGACCCATTATTTTCATCCTTAGAGAATAAAAATCCTCTAAGTATGAAAGAGGATCATATTGGAGCTAGATTTCACACTTCCATGTGTGAAAGGAGGTTTTTGCAAACTTTCTTGGCCAAGGTTGACCAAGTCAAACTACGTTGGCATGAGTTGGAAAGAACTATGTGGGACAATGTAGGAGGGAAGATTCTAGATAGAGGAAACCCTAATTATAAGTAGGGCCCATGGAGGGAAGGCTAACTTGTTTAAAAGAAGAGCAAGGCAGCCATTGAGACTATATTTTGATCATTTTTACATCCAAGTCTTGGAGACTTGTTGCTGCCTCTTGCTGTTCAGCAGAGCTGCAGTGCCTTCAGGCACGAGGGAGTCCTGTTGAGGATTTCCTCTCCTTATTGAGTAGCTCATGAAGGATTTCACTCCATTCCCCATATTCTAGCATTCAGGCCATAGCTTCATCCATCTACATCAACGTAGTTTCTGCAGCAGATATTGTGCAGTGTTGCTGGGTGTTGCTGGGGAGGTTTCAACACACCATCCGGAGCTATTTTTTTAGTGGAGAGAGGTTGCATCCATTGTGAGAACAGAAAAGGGGGTTTATGATCAGATCCCATCATCTTTTGCATTAGGCCAACCACTTCCCATCAGATTCAGTGCAGTCCCTCTCTTAGACAATGTTCTCATTGGTGATTATTTGCTGTGAGGGGTTGACATTAATTTGGAGGAGAAGTCTTGGGTGAAAGGATCATCCTTTCACTTCAGATTTCCATTGGAGGAGGATTATTTAGTTATTGCAGAAATTTCAGCCTTCTCCATGTATTTCCAGCTCTTGAGTTGCTACTGCCCAGCAACTCGGGCATTTATGCAAAATGCCATTTTTGTATAGTTTTTCAGCTAATCCTTTTAAACGATTAATGTTATGTATTTTCAGGGGTTGAGATCTTGCTCCCCCTTCTTATTTGAGCTCATATTGTTATATATATGTATTCTCATTATTTATGCAACAGTTCTTCCCCATAACTGTGCAGTCATGGCCAAGGGCTTCCTTTGTGTAGCTTTGTTTCTCATGATTTCTTATACAGATTTCTTGAGGCTTGTTATGCCTACTTGAGTGATCATTTCCTCAAGGAGTTGCATATTTTATTGCTTCTATGTTCTAATATTATGGCCATTTAGTTCTTCGACATTTCATGTGTATATGATTCACTGCTATTTACCATTTGATGTATTTGATTATTTTTGTAGCTGCAATGTTGGGGTTATCTTAAGAGATTCCCAATCTTGTTGTATTTCCCTATTGGAGATATTTCCCTTTGACAATCACTCTATAGACAGAGTCTTCTAATGGGCCAGGTAACCTCTGGAGCTCATCCTTTGTTTAAAGGTGACAAATCTAGTAAAATCCCCTGCAGTCTATCTTTGGAATAGATTTGCTTTGTCGATTGACAATGTTTCTAAAAAAGGAACATTAAAATATAGCCAAGAGGCTGAACTTGGAGATGAGATATTATAGATGAGTAATTTCTATAGAGAAGGTAAAACCAAGGAGGATCCCATAGAGAGAGCCCCGCCCGAATTCTTGATGAGCTTTGTGAGACGTGCTCTGCTGGAACCCTACTGGAGGAGATCGCAACGTTGAAGCCTGGTTGTACTCTTCCTTATTTAAATTAATATACTCAAATATGATATTGATTCCATCTGTGTGTTATTTTTATTTGACACATTTGATTTAGTCTTCTTTGACTAGCTGATAGTTAGGAATGTGAAATAATATGTTGTGTATCGTCTTCATTTCTTATGTATGTGTAGGTATCCGGGCGTGAGAACGAGCGGATCGTGATCTGTCGAATCAGGAGCGAGAGGTAGCCATTCTTCCAGATGACACAACAATGTAGGACCAACGGTAAGTGATCTACCAATTCTTTATCCATTCTTAACTAGGAATTGATGTCATAGCATGTCTCGTTTGTGGCTAGACCCACTCTAGGGCTAGTGGGATTGCCTCTGTCCGCAGAGGGGATTTAAATCACCAACAAAGACTGAAAAAATACACCTTATAGACTTCAAAACCAGTTCCTCTCATCCTCAGGGGTCAAATCCATGAGGTGAGGGAGTTGTTACACCAAAATCTAAACTGAATGCTAGAGTCTAGGATGAGGAAAGTGACTCATTCCTATCTTTTAGAACAGATACATTTGACTTCAACTAATGATTTACCTAATGTACCTACCTTAGGTAAAAGTAAAATATGATATTTAAAATGGTAAATTTCTCATTTACTCAGGTAGAAAGTAAAACAAAGGTGAAACTTTAAAATTTGAGTAAAGTGGTAAAACTTTAAATTCCTTGGTAAACGCGCAGTGCCATGACAGAAAAATTGACCTGTATTGTAAGACACTTTTGGAGGCCTTCCCCTTGTAAAAATCAGCTCCATGATAGCTCATTGGAAATGTCTATGAGTCTAGTTTCCAGATATGCTTTCACTTTCTGAGGTGGTGTCCATTTTCCCTGTCAAAAACCTATTCTCCCAAGACTGTTAAATGCGCAGCACCAAGGTCAAAAAGAGGGCAGAAACATGATTGTTTGTTAGTTTTTTGCCTCTTTGAGTGACCAGTTCTGCTCCAAAACTCCTGAAATTTTTTGAGATTGATGTAATTATCATTAGGAACATGATTATGCTGACCATTTTACATTTGGATGCCCCAAAAAAGAGTGCAGTGTCAGTCGTGTTGCGCATTTAGCCAATTTTCTGCATGCTAAACTGTCCCAAAAAATAAAAAATTGCACAAAAGTGCCACATGTGCCAAAATTGTGAATTTTATTACTGATTTAGAGGTTAGAGGCATGGTGAGACACCTCACTAAGAATATTCAACTTCTCCTTCTCCTTTGACTCGGTCAAAGCCGAATCTTTGCATGGGCACGTTTGAGCTTGGCCCTTGCAATCCTGATTCTCATGGCATAGTGTTTCGAAATCTTCCTCTGAATGTCAATGTCCTTCTTGGATTTCTATAACAGGCCCTGTAAATGAAAATTGGCTCTCTCAAGCCAAGACTTTCTGTCTTTGCTAATCTCTATGGCAAGCAGCTCACTTGGAGTAAGTTGCTCTGCCAATTCAGCCTCTTTCTGCTTTTCTCGAGCTAAAGCCTTATTTAGCCCAATTATCCTCGCTCTCTGTCTCGGAAGCTAATATTACACATCATCACTATCATAAAATCTACCCAAGGTCTCATCCAGCAAGGCCTTGGCCTTTCCTGCCTCTCTCTGAGCTCTGATTGCCCTGATCTCACTGATGGTCTGCTTTGTCTTCAAATGTTGATTCTCTAGCTCAAGAAAGTCAATTACGTACCATTATATACCAATATTATCTTGAAGTTCACTAATCTTGGCCTCCTTTCTCTAATCACTAAACTAGTAGCTATCTCCTCATCCTCATCATTAATCTCAATCAACTAAAACTCATGCTCAGTTTCATGTTTGTCCTCTTGCTCAACAATGATAGGCTCTGTAGCCTCTTCCTTTCCATTGTATACCTGTATTTTTGATGGAGAAGGCATGGCCCCTTTCACACCATGTGAAGCAAACACATGCCTGTGGCCTCTCTGATATGTCAAGGAAAATGGCTCAATATCAGTCAATTTGGTGTAAGCTGCCTCAATGTACCTTTCACTGCTTGATGCTCTGGTATCATGATGTGATGGTGAAGGGTTATAGAATGGTGATGAGGTAGGATCAACATGAGGTGAATGGATCTAAGTGGGTTTTGATATATGAATAGCAGGATGTGATGGAGAAGGGGATACGGGAGGATGAGATGATGAAGGGATATCTTTCTCATGATGGCTAGGTGGGGTAGTGAAAACCACATTTTCATTTAATGCATCCCATGAAATGTTTTTTTGCTGAAGCTGATGCATGACCACCATTTTTATGAGTGAATTATGAAATAGACTCTACATTTGCTGATTTTAATCCCTCTTTTGCACAATGTAAGCCATCTTGTCAATGCTACGGAAAAGATAGTAAGGTAAGTATACCATTCTAACTCTAGTAAAATGCATGAGGAGACGGATATGGTATGAGTAGAGTCAAGAAAACCTCCCCTCACACGTGAAATAATTCATTATTATCTTCATCATGGGCACATACCGGTCAAGGAGATGAGAAAAAGGGAATATTGACTTCTTGTTATCCTTGCACCTAGGTTTTTGGTACGGTTCATAATAGCTCATGTCCAAGTTTGCTTGTTTAAACCACCTCTCTCCCACACTAGGTATCCTTGTAGTAGCTGCAATGGCATTGGTGGAAATCTTAAAGGTAACCCCAACAATAATGACTTGTTTGTCATGTAGATTAGTGATGAACATTCTTGTTAACTCTAGGTGATTTTGGACTTGCTGCACTCTCTCACAAAACTGAAAACAACCCACATGTTTAAAGCAAGACACAGTGAGAGGAGAGGACATAATTTCTCTTATGGTTATGGGTTCAAACATGTTTATTTTCCCTCCCTTATGGTCATTTCTCCTTGGAATTGGCTCCTCACCAACACCACTATCCTCTTCTTCAAACATTTTCAAATTATGATTTGTGAAGCCCTAGGGTACAAGTGAAATGAGATGAGGGGAAGGGGATGAGATGGCTAACTTTAAAGGTGAAGGGAATGAGTGTAGGAAATGAGTGAAGGGACAAACTATATCAATGAAAACCCTAAATCAATGAAATTACCCTCTCTATGACTGATATTCTGTTTAGGAGGATGAAACAAGTGTATAAAAAGTGATCACAAACTTGTAATTAGGGTTTTAAATAGGGTTTCATTTCAATTCATTCAAGAATCAAAAAATATATTAGAAACAAGGCTTAGGACATGTACTTACTTCTTAAAAGTGCTTGGAGGACTTTTGGAAAAATTTGGAAGTGTTTTGAACTTGTTTGGATTGCTAGAACACTCAGCAATCTTCCTTTTCTAGGCATGCAACGCCACTGTGTGAGCGCACAGTGCTTGTCGAAACACGTAGCGCCTCACTATAGGCGTGCAATGCTTTCAAAAATTACATTGGAAAATCCTAGCAAGGGCGCAACACCAAGGTACAAGTGCGCAGTGCCAATTGCAGAACGCGTAGCGCCAAGAAATTTGGCCCAATTTCGCTTCAAAAACTCACAAATTCTTCTTTGGTGAATGCTCCTAATGTTTTGAAAGGAAACAATGGCTCTTTTTAAATGTTTGATATTCTTTTTAGGCAGTTGGATTTAATTTAACCTGAAAACCCCACTTTCTAATGTTTGAAGTCTTTTTCCTTTTATCACTGATACTCTTTGACACTTTTTGCATTGCAGGTTACTGAAGTAATGGATTTGGCTTCTATTTTGCTCACTAAGGCTTGACATGTTCACTTTGACAGCTTGGTATTAAATTATTATATATAGTAGCATAAAATTACATTTGAAAAAATAAAATGAATTACATACACTAGAAAATTTGGCCTAATTTCCGACGGCCAATTCGTTGCTCTTCCGACACATAGTCGTCGCAAGAGCGACAATTCGAGGACGGGAAAAACGTGGTTTGGCATTACGTCGCAATTCTGACACACTGACAAAGTGTCACACTACCGACACTTTTTTCGTCGCTTCCAAACACGCGTCTCTCTTCCGACATTTCCCAAACCGTCGCGCTTCCGACATTTGTAAACGGGCGCAATTCCGATGAAATGTGGTCCGACGTTTTGAACGTCACTCTTCTGACGTTTCTAGACTGTCACAATTTCGACGAAATGTGGTCCGACGTTTTGAACGTCGCTCTTCCGACGTTTGTAAACTGACGCAATTCCGACGAAATGTGGTCTGACGTTTTGGACGTCGCTCTTCTGACATTTGTAAACTCTCGCAATTTCGATGAAATGTGGTCTGACGTTTTGAACGTTGCTCTTTCGACGTTTGTAAACTGTCGCAATTCCGACGAAATGTGGTCCGACATTTTGAACGTCGCTCGTCCGACGTTTGTAAATTGTCGCTCTTCCGACGTTTATAAGTTGTCGCAATTCCGACGCTTACAAGGCATTGGTATACCGACAATGGGTTCAATTTTTTTTTAAAATAAAACTTTAAAACAGGACAGTAAATCTCCAATATTTGTTATGAATTGTGGGCGTTCCAATGACCGTGAAATATTAATATAATAAACCACCCCGCAGTGCTTCGACTATAAACAATCATATAAAGATGACTCTGTATTTCAAAAAACAGGTTTAAAATAGAGACAGGGCAACATTTTTTTTTTCCAATTGTTATGAACATAATTCGACCGTGAAATATTAATATAATAAACCACCCTGCAACACTTCGGCTATAAAAAATCATTTTTTTTTCACAAGAGAAAAAACTTTGTTTTGAATATATTATATGAAGTAAAATAGTCCATGAAGTCATTACATTTTCACATTTGAAGATTGGAACCCAAATATCCATCTAGAAAAGTGGAAGTCCCACCCCAGACAATGATAGAAAAATACCCCATGTCACATACAGGGACATGATATAAAACCCGGTAACGGTCCACATGGAGATTATCGACAAATCTGAGAAAGCATCCAAATATGCCCGAGGCATCTATAAGAAAGTGAAATAGCAGTATGTAGAATAGTAAAACAACGGATAGAGTACCGACGTCCATTGTTCCAAATACAAATTAAAGTACCCAAAATCCTTGAACAGAGAAAAACGCTAATCATGTGAGGAGTGTGATATGTCCAAAATATAAAAAGACCATCAGACCATATCAATAAACCGACAACATAGACCAGCATCGCTAGTTTTGAAGGCAGAGTGATAAACATTAATCATTTTTTTTTCACAAGAGAAAAAACGTTGTTTTGAATATATTATATGAAGTAAAACAGTCCATGAAGTCATTACATTTTTCACATCTGAAGATTGGAACCCAAATATCCATCCAGAAAAGTGGAAGTCCCACCCCAGACAATGATAGAAAAATACCCCATGTCACATATAGGGACATGATATAAAACCCAGTAACGGTCCACATGGAGATTATCGACAATCTGAGAAAGCATCCAAATATGCCTGAGGCATCTATAAGAAAGTGAAATAGCAGTATGTAGAAGAGTAAAGCAACAGATAGAGTACCGACATCCATTGTTCCAAACAAAAATTAAAGTACCCAAAATCCTTGAACAGAGAAAAACTCTAATCATGTGAGTGTGATATGTCCAAAATATAAAAAGACCATCAGACCATATCAATAAACTAGCAACATAGACCAGCATCGCTAGTTTTGAAGGCAGAGTGATAACTTGTCAACACATAAAATAGTATCATAAAGCGGATACTGGAAATGTGCAGAGACATGTACTGTTGATATATGCCTCACACAAAAAGCATCCATGATAGAGAAAAAATATGTATAAACCCAGGGTCGATTGTATTTTCTGGCTCGCTTGTTCCCAGAAATAAAAACCATCTGCAGAAACCCAGACTCGCTTGTAAGATCAGGCTCGCTTGATTCCAAAATTGGTGACCATCTGTTGCATCCGAGATGTAAGGTTCAGGCTCGCTTGTTTCCATTAGTAGCCCGCTACAACATCCACCATGTTCATAGAAAAAAGGTTCTTGTAGATATATAGAGAAAGAGTATAATATGTATCCACCCTTTTCATAGCAAAAAGGTTCCTGTAGATATACAGAGAAAGAGTATAATACGTAGACCATATAAACATGGCTCTGTATTTCAAAAAATAGGTAGGGTAACATTTTTTTTTCTAAGTAAATTTAATCTATTTACAGTGGGAATAAAATTATAGCATGACTTTAGTCAAAAACATTGCCCAGACTTATGGCAAATTTGTCATCAAAAAATCAAAAAATAATACTGCCCTCATACGGGGAAACCAGTCTTGAAAATTTACAGAATTCAAAAATATTACAGAGGTCCAGCACAGTAATATAATCTAAAACATGCCCAATTAAGTGGGCTTGCGAAGCAAGAAAACCAAATTAACCAAAATACTCCTCTGGTGGCTCCTCGACGATTCGGCACCATCCTTCGGAAGGTCCAGGATCACCAGGTGCTATCTCCACATTCATGCCACTGCTCCCCTCCTGAAGGCTCAAATTTTGGCCGGCTTTTTTTGAGCTCAGACCCGCCAGACGGGTGCATTGTTCTTCCATTTGGGCCTCCTCACGGAAGACCACAGTTATTGCAGCTGTGATTCGTGGGTGGTTCAGAGAGAAATTAAAGGAAAAAACCGTAGTGTGCATCGTGGGAGAAGGTGAAGCGGTGGGGAAATGAGGAGCAAGGGAACCCATACGGTGGCCAGATCCTTGAACCCGACCCCGCCCACTCCTAGTGTTTGGATAGCGACCTGCGTAATAATCACTAGACTGGGAAGACGACTCGGTTGAGGGGCTAGAGGGAGCGCGCAGGGGTTGACCTCTAGTGCTCCCCCTGCGGCAACACATCCTTTGACGCAGGCAAGGCATGGGTGCAGTCTCAACAGTGGGCACAAGACGAGACAGAGAAGCAGAATTCCAAGAAACCGAGGAAGATAGACACAGACCAGACCGAGAGAAATGCAGATATGCACCAAGGTCTAAGCAGCAGTTCAGCTGGCCACTTCTCCTTCTCGTCACAGTGAGCAGGCAGTGTAACCCAGCAACCGGAGTGCAATTCAAAGGTTGCGGCTCGTCTGAAAAACCATAGAGAAACACCATTTTATCGACCCAAATACAATGCAATCGAAGAACGCACGTCATAATTAATCTCTCATTAATGAGAGCCGAAGGCTGGATCATATTAGAGCATGCAGAATCGCTAACAGGAGTGGAGGTCTGATCTTGAACAGTGTTAAAACTTAATGTGATTTGATGTGAAAACCTTGGAACTTAAATATCGTCTAATTGAATAGCGTTAAAACTTAATGTGATTGATATGAAATCGCCACATCCATGTCCCATCGCCTTAAACGCCATTGAATGCACCCCCATCCGAAAGCAGGGAAGCTTTGGATTGAGGACACGTGGAAGAAATTGATTGGAGAGGATCTTTGTTTGGGCCGTTCACGTAGTGGAAATCCGGACCCGAAAAAGATTAGGGTGAACTTGATAAGAAATTCGCGTCACAACTCTCCCTCTGTACGCTAGCCCAACTTCGGACCCGAAAAATATTAGGGCAGAATTTATTTGGTTTTCGCGTCACAAAATTGGCCAACATCAGTAGGCTATTTTGGAACGCAAATTTGGTTTGAATTATGGTTTATCACCGTTTGAAGTCCGACGGGCTCGACTTAAGAACAATTTTGTTTGATCCCATCTTATAAAATTTGTGTTGGTTTTCTTTGATAATACACATATTTATAATAAATCATGGGAATACCACACTAAACATGTGGAAAAGTTATATAAATTATTGAGAGCAATCATTTTTATGTAAAAATATCCAAATGTGCTTTTGGGAAATAAGAATTCGAGTATTTGGTTCATATTGTTTTAAAGGAAGGAGTGAAGTTGGAGCCTCAAAAGATGCAAGCTATTACAAAATGACCTATTCCTAAGAAAATCAAGGTTCTTATAAGATTTTTTAGACTTACATGATATTATTGATAATTTTTTAAGAATTATGCATGCATTTCAAGTCCACTCACATATCTCTTGAAGAAAATATCATTTATATGGAATGATGAGGCTACTTTGGCATTCTCTCTTTTAATGGATGCCATGTCTTCTACACCAACATCGGTTGCACCTACTTTTGGTAAAACATTCATAGTAGGGTGTGAGGCACTAGGACAAGGAATTTACGTAACATTAACACAATAAGGAATATCATTGGCTTTTAAAAGCAAGGAATTCAAAGAAACAATTTGGTGAAATCTACGTATGAAAAATAAATGGAACAATATTACATGCAATAAAAAATGGGGATAGTATATCATTGGGAGGTACTTTAAAGTCAAGATATACCATGATAGCATAAAGTATTTTTTGAAGCTATGGATTTCATTAGAAGAATAACAAAAATGAGGAGAAAAAATGCAATGTTTTAATTTTGAGATAATCTGCAAAAAGGGTAAGGAAAATTTAGTACATGATGCTCTTTCTAAAATAGAAGAGGTCTCAAATTTATATCCAATTACGTTTTCTATTCCTAGGTGGCTAGAAGAAGCTTGCCATAATGGAAAAATGACAATATTACTAAACAAAAACTAAAATTTATAAAGGATGGGATGAACTCTATGGAGCATTGGGAGTGAAAGAGAGATATACTTTGGTGCAAATGTAGAATATTTTTATGCACGCAAGCATATTTGAATAAACAAATATTAAGGGAGTCCCATGTCTCTCTGATGGTAGGACGCGGGGTTCCTTAAAACATCTCAAAGGATCAAAAAATATATTTTTGGAAGGAATGAAGAAAGATATTCAAAATTTTGTAAGAGAAGGTCGGGTTTGCATAATAAATAAAAGAGAGATAGTAAAATCTCTAGGGTTACTTCAACCATTCCACATACATATTCAAAGACTAGAAGATATATCAATAGACTTTATTACAGGGTTACTGAAATATAAAGGTAAGTATTACATTTTGTGGTCATTTATATAGACAAATTTTGTAGATTTTTTTTGTAGAGCTCAAAGTACATAAACAACAAGCCAAGTGGCAGAAGTGTCCGTGAAAGAAATTCATAGTCTTCATGGTTTTCCTAAAGTAATAGTAACAAGAAACTTTTGGAAATAATATTTAATATGAGTGGAGAAACACTAGCTGCCATGAGTTCTACATATCAAACACAATCAAATGGTCAAACAAAAATAGTTAACAAATGTTTTTAAGGTTATCTACAATTTTACTCTTTAGAAAAGAAATCTTAATGGATGAAGTGGGTTCCTCAAGGAAGAATGGTAATATGATACTATCATACTACCTATCACACATCTACTAAAATTTCCCCATTTAAGGCCCTTTATGGATATCCAACTCCTAGTATCTCTTACTTTTTGCAAGATAAGTCCAAAGTATAGGAAACGGAGTCACATATGGAAAATACTAAAGAAACTTTGAAAATTATTATGGAAAACCTTCAAATGACATGAAACATGATAAAACAACAAGGGGAACAACATTGAAGTGAAAGATAATTTGAGGAGGGTAATTGGGTATTTTTTAGATTGTAGCATTATAAGCAATCTTCATTCAAGAAAAAGAAGAATAAAGAATTAGCTCAAAAATGTTATGGCCCTAAATAATTATTCATAGGATTGCACAAGTGGTATAGAAGTTATATTTTCCTTCTTCTTGCATTCATAAGGTTTTTCATGTGTCTTGCCTAAAAAAGGTTTTGGGAAAAAATATGCCAATGTAAATAGAACTTCCAAAATTAGATGAAGAATGAAAGTTGATTCTTGAACCAAAAAAAGTTATAGATAAACATTTTGTATCTCTTTGACATATAACCATTATGAAGTACCTAATCAAGTGGAATAATATTCCTCTAGAAGAAGGTACATGGTAAAATGATCAATTCATGATGAAATACCCACGGCTAAAGGGTTCGTTTGAAGTTTTGACAAAGGTTTTGTTATATGTTTTATATAATGCACGACAGAATAGTTTTATTGTTTGTTAAGGTCCCACATAGTGATCAAATTTGAAGGGCAGATCTGAATTTCAATTAGAAGGGCATATATCTATGTCGCCCTTCCATAATGAAAAGCTTTAAAAAAAAAACTTTTCAATTGACCACAATAAATTATTTTTACATTTCATTTTCAAAAATACAAAACCATCAATCTTTATATTAATAAAAGACTGTTACATATACAACAATGAAGAAGGCTCCATATTTCATTGCTTAAATATCTCATTGGCAATGTCAACATAAGTCTTGAAGACACTATTATAAGAATTTGGATACATACCACCAGGATATAGGAGATTCTTATGTGTCAGATTGTGTAATGCAATTTTGACTTTGTCTCACAAGGAGCAGTAGCATGGAGGTCTGTATTTTTTTTATAGAACTTTATTATTATTATTTGAAACATTGTTTATAGATATGAATAAAACAATGAAATTATGAGCATGGTGGAAAATTAGTCAAGCTCATGATGCCAAACCATGATGATGTAAGTTTGGAATTTAACATTTTTACATGTTAAAGACAAATAGTCAAAATCACTGACAACTTAGTATGCCATAATTAATAATAATTCCCTGTTCACTTTTGTTAATAGGTTATGTCACATGATGATCTCTCTTTTCTGGCATTTACTTGTATTGAAGATCACTATTCTAGGAATAAGGAGTTATTTTCTCCAAAACTAACCCTAGCCAAACATTGACAATGCATCAAGGATATCATTCTATGCTTCATAAGTACATATGTTCTACTTCTAAATCATGTCTTGGAAGTGGTTGTTTTTCTGGAAATTATTCACCAGTTGGTTTAATACCAAAGTATTTTTCTCATTTTCAGCATCCAATACATGAAAAAGATAATGGTTTAAAACAACATAAATATTTGAAATTTTGCAAGAATTGTCTGGCACACTTTGAATATGAATTTTGAAGTCAAGTGCATGATGCTGTATAGGATCAAGTGTCATTTTAAATACCAAATGTTTCACAAGAAACTTCTCAACATGCTACCCTGCAGTAAGGATTAAATCACAATATTGCATCAACTATTTCCATAATAAAAATGCACCTCGACCATAAGACTAAACAACTACAAATGTTGTATATTTAACAAGACCACACAATCAAATGTATTCCACAAGGCCAATACTGTAAGAAAAATGAAAAGGAGTTTGCAACCAAAAATACCTTAGGAAACTAATTCAATTAGATACACCAAACCATCAGCAAAAAGGAAAACCAACCTACTCAAAAGGCAAGCGTTTACCTCCTTTGACAAAATTTTGAGTTTCGAAACAAGGGCCTTTATTGTCTTGTCAATGCCCCTAGTAATTTGAACGGGGTTTGCACTTGCTGCAACAACCTAAACAAAAAGGTTTCATTTCAAATTATTTTCCACAAATTTAAGATACAACCATTGTCAGTTTTGTATTTCCTAACAAGCTCATAAATTTTGACGAAAGAACCAAAATTTTTTAATACCTGATAGCAATTTTTTCACTCAAAAACTATCTTAGACTCAATAATCCCAACCCAAAACTAAAAAACCAAACACCATAAGACCCTACAAAAATGAATAGATGATCTTAATCCAGTACTATCAACAAAAAGTTACCTTTACACCCTCACTTATTAAACCCTGTGTTGTTGAATTTTAACTTCAACTGCTGCAGCAGAAGGACGGATGCAGCAGCAACATTTTTTTTTGGAGGTTGCTTGCACGCCATCCAAAAATTTAATTCAGAATTTAAAATTCCTGCAAGTTTTTTTTGTAGACGGCCGCAGCCATATTTCTGTACAGGATTGTATTTAAACACAACAACCAGCATTAACGCAATTCACCAACCAGAAATTAAACAAACAGAAATTTACCCGACAGTTTTGTAAATTCAAAAGGAGGACACGTGGAGCATTAATATTGGATCACATGAAATTGAAGGGAATCTGAAAACCTGAAAACTGGACCCGAATTTTTTATAGGGCACATTGGATTGAGAATTCGAGTTAAAATTAGGCAGACGTCAGCATCCCATTTTGGAACGCGAATTTGGTTTGAAATTCAATCTATTCGGACTTTTGAAGTCCGACGGAAAGGGTTCTTTAATGTTTTGATAATTTAATTTTATGTATGCTTTAATATATACATATGTTATATATATATCATATGCGAAATGAAAGGTGGGCCATAGAATTTAGTTTTAATTTTATTTTTTTTAAAAGAGGGTTTATTATAATATGTTTTATATATTACAGCATATAAAAATAAAAAGGACAAGAAATATTGGTAGTTTTTTTTATAGACAACATGTAAATTTTTTATTACACAGCAGTGTGTAAAAAGTGAAAGACTGAGTGTAACTTTTTAAGTGTGTATGCACAGCAGTGCGAAAGTGAAAAACACAGCAGAGTGTTTTAGAGACAAAGTATGTTTGTTTTGAACAGACAGTGAGTTGGTTTTATGCACTACGTTTTGTAGCAGTCATAATTTTGTAATCCCTCTCAGTGAGGAAGAAGTGTAATAGTTTTTTTTTTAGTAATTGAAGGGAATAGAAGTTTGTTTTCAAAGTATTGAAACTTTGTCTCCTGTCAAAGAAATTTTATTTTCTCTGTGTTAGAGGAAGGGAGATTTATTCTCCATTCATTGTTTTGAAATTTTTCAATATTCCAACATGTGCAAGAACAACAAATGTTGTGGTTCCATCCCCAAAAAATCATTTGTCTTTGCCGCAGCTTGCCTTACCAACTTGGCCCTAATATTTTCAACTGGGTCCTCTAATTCAACCAATAAAAAGGCCAAAACCATAGCATTGAGATACATTTCATTACACTGTCAATAACAATAAAATTTGACTCAGCCATAACCCTTTCCTTTTATTGTTGTGAAAAGCTTTATTCGTTACTCTAATGTGGCTAGTCCATAGGCCAGGTAGACCACTGGGTAACAAATATGTTTCCTTTCACCTTGAGTTTTCAAATTATGCCTACCAAATCTAAGACATTTAAGAGGGGGAACTAATACAATGTTAAAAAGAAAACTAGAGCACACATCTACAAATTACCTCCTTAGCTACTATCACACCATCATTAACTATTTTCGGAGAACCAGGATTGATCTCCAAGACAACATTTTTCCCTTCACCCCAAGGGTGACTACAACAAGATCAGTAAGTTTGTTCACACCGCCTGCAAGACAAATTGACAATGCTTTTAGTAAGTGTGCAATTGAATGCCAGACCATATGCCAAAACAACCCTCCATGAAAAATTAAAATAACACATTAAAATCGAATATAAATGGACAAGGAAAGATCCACCGCAGTGAAGTTTCACGTTCAGGTGACCTTCCTTTAAACATAATTTTTTCTCTGACCTACAATTTATTTCTGTCACTGAGCCATCCTTGTTGAAGTACAACTCCTTTTCCATAGCTCTTGTATTAAATACCTTCTCTCTGTCGCGTAATCTCAGAGTCACTCTTCTGCTTGAGCGATTAAAGGAAATGGGTGAAAAAAATGAAAGAGAAGACAATTGTCTACCATAATTATCAAACATTGCACCCAACTTCTTCTCCTTTCCATTGTTACCCAATGAGGTAGATGTGGCAATTGTTGTCATACTTCCAAAAGTAGAGGCCATCTTCTCTTATCCTGAATATAGAATTACAAGATCTTCATATTAGTATGAACCTTAACAAACATGACTCCCATTGCTAAAAACCACTTTTAAGTTGTAACAAGCAAAACCAAAGCTGCTTCAAACTACATTATCAATCACAAGGTATCACCATCAAAGCTATAATTTTAAGATAACAATTTATCTACCATTGAAACTATAATTTTAAATTAGATACACCTAGTGATATAGACACCTAGTGAGAGTAGAGGTTAGGAAATTATAATAAGAATTATTACAAGATATCACTCACAGTGCAGTTGATTGTTCATTGTCTACTGTAACTATAATTTTAAAGAATACACACTTAGTGATATAGACAACACCAAGTGAGAGCAGAGGTTATGAAATTATAATGAGAATTATTTCAAGATAGCATATTACTCATAATACAGTTAATTTTTTATTGTTTGGTGTAATAATTGTTTATTATTTATAAACAAAATCAAACATATTATGAGGGACGGTGATGACATTGACAATGGTATCATAACAAACCATAACGGGCACATCCCCTGGCAAGATAGACTCTGAATAAGAAAGAAAGCAAAACAAAGTGATTACTTACAGGATCATAGGCTTCCTGAAGAACAAGATCCAGAGCAGCATCTGTAACCCCTAAAGCAACACCTCTCTCTGCAAGACGAATCGCTACATCTTTCATATATAGTCTATCAAATTTTCTGAGCTCATCACGAGAAAGAGGATCAAATACAACTATCTCATCAAGTCTATTCAATAGCTCTGGCCTGAAATGTCTTCTAACCCGCAAAAATATTCAAAGGCATGTCAAAGCACTGCAGCCAACTTCACGATAAAATTATATGAAAAATATGCATACACTGAGTCCAGGAGAATGAAACAGCAGGTGTGTTGGCAGTTGCCGAAATGCAGCAACTAAAACGACAGGTGTATTGGCAGTTACAAAAATGCAGCTACTAAAACGGCAGGTCTGTCGACGGTTGCAGGTGTGTGGATTGTTGCTGGTATTTTCAGACCGATTCCATGGAAATATACCAGAAACTAGTGGTATGTGAAACCTAGAAGGTAACTCGAGAGACTGTGACCGTCAGATTAAACAAGTAACAGGTGTCGTTCCTAGATAAGAAGTGTTGACGAAAAAAAATTGATCTCTTTCATAACAGAAGGCCTATCGGCCTAAATATCTAGGACATGTGGCACTCCATGATAAAGACACATGGTGTGTGGATTTGAGTTTTTCAGGTGGTTAAGTGGGCAAAAAATAGGTGAAATGTGGCACCACTCAGAGATTGACATGTGCCAATTGGTACAAGTGGTAGACAATTGGCATGCTCAAACAACGAGGTGATGCAGGAATGACATGAGGGATAAAATATCAAAAAAGCCCCAAATCTGGAGAACTAAAGCTCATCACCAACCTGAGATTGACAACTTTACATGATGTAACCTATGAAATCATAAATGGAGAAATCATAGTAACAATAAAGTAACCTATGTAAAAATAAAGTCGAATTCATCCTGGGAGTGGTAATGGGAGAAATCATAGTGAACAACAGGAAACATGCAGAGTTGCTTACAATCAAATAGATGAAAAAACACATACAAAAAACCTAGATAATAATCATGAAAAAGCTTAATATTGAATTATGAACTGTAAAGGAACTTACAAAATGTGACATTACAAACCTGGTCAAGCGCACAAGCAAAAATATCCTAGACATGATCCTGGTTGACAAGTTGTATTGCTCATGATGCAAGAGGATTTGTACGTGCACTGCCAAGTCAATCAAAATCCATCATTATCTATACAATAAATACAAGTAATTGATGTAGTATTTTTTACTCTAAGATGCATTCTTATGATAATGTTAAAACATATGTTGAAAATGTCAAAACATACCTGAATAAGCTCCTCTTCGTTTCAAGAACAATTTATTGGAGTCGCATGAACTTGGAACAAGCCTCCCATGATCTGAAAGAGTAGCAACTAAGTCAACGGTGACTTTTTTGTTGCTATGCTGGATCAAGGGAGGTTTGCTCCAAGATTAAATCGCTCCAATAAATTATTCTCTACTAAACAGGGCCAACCACGTGAAGGTGGAAGCTCTTATGGCCGCTCCCCCCCCTCTCACATCACTCTCAATTCCCCAATACCCAATCTATATTTCATTTTTTACTTTCATGAGCATAAAAAAAAATATTCAATAACTAATAAAAAACAATTCAACAAAAAGTACGCAAGGAAACATTGCAATTAATGCTTGACATAAAAATAGTATGATAAATGAGTTTTTTATAGAACACAAAAAACGTTCCAAGTATGGTAACGTTTGTCTTATAATAATACAACATTTTACATTATCAAATTTTATTTTTCTTCTTCCTATTTCTAAAGCTCCTAATTACATCATCAATATCATCGTGCTCTGCTCCTGTTTCGTGCCTTTCGACCCGCACTACTAACCTAGTTGCGTAGTCACGATGTCTGGTCTCATCCAGTGACGGGGCATCGCCTACAAAAATAGATAATATTAAATTTTAATTGTCAGTTTTTAAATATCATTGAACTAGTTCGGTAATATTAATAAAAAAAATTGTAATGAGATTATTTACCTGGTGCACCAGTTGTCGTCGTTGGGACTGTTGCCCTGTCTTCCTCTTTGGTGGTAAGATCCTCAAGGGAAACATTCTCTGTCATTTAAACAAAAAACATTATAAGGACAACCATCAAGGTATAATTAGAAAAAATTATAAGTGGAAATTAATTACCGTCACAGCCCTCACTGATAGTAGCATTGTCGGCCTGGTCCCCACTACAATGATCAGGTTGCACGTGAGGATCATCTACATCTGGCTCTAAAACTAGGTTATTTGCCTCGTCGGTAGTGCTACTCCCCTGATTTAAACAAAGTTGTTAGAAATTAAATTTATGGACGAAAACAAACATATTGAAAGGTTAATGTTTTACCTTATCAGGCATTCTGGATCTTGGGACCTGCCCCAAGATTCTGCGACGTTCAACTACGGCTTGATAGCCGAAATGGAAAGAAATATTTTTATCTTCCTCTGTAGTTTATGTTTCGAAGTCATCACCCTACATTACATATGATTGTGTATTTTTAATCATATTTGATAGGATTACAAAAATGTTGGAAGGCGATTCAATTAATTATAATATGTTTAGCTACTTAATTACAATTCTTGCGGCTAATTTCAAGTAGCCACCCTAGCCTAGCTTGTGATGGCCCTTTTTTTCAATCCTAGCTTTGGTTGCCTTCGAGGTGTCAGGCAATCTAGCATCAAAATATTGAAGTCAGATATGACGTAGCACACTTTTATTTTAGACATAGAGAAAATTAAAGCTATTGAATTAAAGTTGTAATTTACCTTGTGGGTCCAGTTGGCATTTTTCCTTCTTTCTTTGCCCTTTTCTGTTTTCCGTCATGGATGAGTGCTCTCCACTCACTCTCTAGAACTGTGAGAGGATGCTCGTATCTAGGGTTAAATTTCAATTGCGTCCTATAGGTGTCCCTGGTATATTTCAAATATTTTTCGGCTACCCGAGCCACCACTGTTCTATCAAATGTGCCGACCCTAAAAAGGGCTTCTAGATAATCTAGAAGTTCTTTTTTCAGGTTGGAATTTTGGGAATTTCACCCTATGCATATGGTTGGGCCAAAAATTACAATGCACGGCTCTCCAAAAACCTGTAGAACTCATTGTTTCCTACACAGAAAAAAAAGATATTATCATTAATTTAAAAATAAAAATCATGATAAATATGTTTTAGATAGAGTACATGAAATAGTTAAAATATTAAAATTTACCTGGGATTTGTACGTGCTTTATAGGGACACCTTCATCGTTCACCAACAACGTGCCATTAATGGTCCCTGTGGAGCTGACACGTGTAGCTCCAGGAAACGCAATCATGTAGTTGGCCATATTAGCCTCATCACTGCCAACACGTTCAGCGGTTGGATGGGTGTCTGCTTGGGCAGGGTGTGTTTCTTGGCTGGCACCTAAAGGAGTAGAAGGTGTACGAGAGGGTTGCTAGGCAATCTCTTGCCCTTGTGTCCCGCTACCACCAACACTGGGTTCAGCAAGTGCCAGATAAAGCTACATACAAAAGAACGTTTTGTTAGTTTAGTCAATGTAAAAATTAAAAATCAAACTATCACAATTCATCTCATGTAGAACAAAAAAAATATCCTTTTGAATTTTTATTATTACCTGATATTTTTCTAGCTGGATCATAAGTTGTTTTATCCTCTCTTCTGTTTCAAGTGTTTGAGGCGCGTCTATCAAAGTATTAAATTCCGACCTTGCATCTCGTGCCTTTCTTCGCAACAAGAGCATTGGAGATAGGGATGAAGAAAGCTCTTCCTCATAGAGGGAATCATCAGGCGTACCATGGCTAGGTGTCTGCATATTTGAACAAAATTAATATTATTTCAATTCTGTAAATAACTAAAATACCTGAAGATAGAGCAATGTTGGCACTTTACATGTTCTTCCGCTGGCCTCTTTCCGCGATCATCCCGTTGTCTGCATATTTGAACAAAATTAATATTATTTCAATTATGTAAATAACTAAAATACTTGAAGATAGAGCAATGCTGGCACTTTACATGTTCTTCCGCTGGCCTCTTTCCGCGATCATCCCGTCTCGGGGTTGTTCCTGTACTGCCCTAATCAGTCTGCCACATTGCAATAAAATTATAAATGTAAAAACTTGAAAATAATATATAACTTGAAAACACAAAATGAAAACTGAAATAATTTCTAATAAGACACCGGAAGACAGAGTTAGAGTTTCAAATATGCCTTGCATTGAATTCAGTCCTGGAAACAGGTCATTGCACATTAAGGCACCCAAACAAGAGACGAGTTGGCAATGAAGACCTTATTGAATATATTGTTGGAGCAACTTCTAGTAAACTTGTTGTGAAGACCTTGAGGACATTTTTGGAGAAACATTATTGAAGCCGATGGTATAACATTGTTGGAGACGATCTTGAAGGGCCTTGAAGTGAAGCTTTTGGAGCAACTATTGAAAAATCCTTAGAGCATTTAAGTAAGTCACTTTCTATCTTTCATCACCTTTTTCCTTTCAATATCCTTTAAATTATTTTGTTGATATTTAATGTTTGAAATCATGTTATAATTCCTTGATTATATGTGTTTGGGGACTTTCCCTTTGAAATTACCCAAAAATACCCTGGCAATTTTATCTTCAGGATGCATGTCTGACCCTATTGTTCAATATTCTGATTGATAGTAGTAAACATAGAGAGTTAGGGGGCTCTTGACTTGGTTTGGTTAGGCCATTGGATCCCTAACATCTACTAGGGAGAACCCCCCTTGAGTTGGAGGAGAGCTAGCCCGAAGTGAAAAGAGGTTGGTGAGGTGACAATGGCGCTATTGAATTACACATGGTATCACACTTTAGCTTTAGGAATTTATCTTGAGAAGTGCGAGATTTTGCTATATCAATTCTCAAATTGTTTACAACATTATTTTTAAGAACTAATAAGAAGTGATGTTGAGGGGTTTTTGGGTATAAGAAACAATACCATTTAAAAAATATGGTTCTCAGTCCTTGGCATTCCTTCACCTGGGCCTAGGGCCACACAAGAATAATTTCACACTAAACCATGCAAACCTAAAAGTAACTTAACAGATCCATAAAGTAATAATAATCATAATTTCTAATTTCCTATTGTACGATATAATGCAAATTATTCAAACATGAAGCAATGAAGACATACAATGTCTGAATTTCAAGATTGATGAACCAATACAAGAAGTTAGAAACTACAACTTTGATTCAATCCTTTGTGTCCTAACTCCAGGAAGGAATCTAGTTTGTAGTACAGAACATGCATCGTGTATTATCAATTCTTAATTGACAACAACTAAAGGTCATCTCCCTCATCAATTCCTTCCCATTTTGTGTTTTTATGTTATATTCCTTATAAAAGTGTCAAATTTCTCTCAAAGTAAGCAACCATTGAATAAAATAAAAAATAGTTGAGATATGATTGAGAAATGGTCATTTATTTCTTGAAAGGATCTTCACAATTTCTTTGGTTGTTTTTCATCTCAAGAAACAAGAAATGACCTAAGAAACTATCATGATGTAATATAAGAAACAACACGTTGCAATGGTCATTTTCAAAGCCAAATGATGTCCATTGAGGACATGGCCTTTATTTGGTTCCTGTTTCATAGGAGTTTCGGGTAGAAATGGAACTTTGTTGTACCATTTCTAGTAGTAAAAAAGGAAAACCTTCTTTTTCCATGGGAAATAATTTACCTTTCCTTTTTCAAGATAATCTAAATCACAAAAAATATGAACTATACTGCACACATTCTTGGATAATGTGAAAGTGGAAAAGAAATACCCTACACAAGTGATGCACACATGTACATTTGAACACTAATAGATTTTTGTAGTTGAAATGCAATGCTTGTTTTCATTTAAATGTAGGGTTTTTTAAAGCAGGGAGAAATAATGGCTGCCAATTTAATAAGCGTTTCTTTGGGAAAAATTTAAATCTTGTATTGGGTGATGAAGATAATAGAGGATATTGAATCTTGATTCTTGACATTGTGTTTAACTTGAATAACTCAAATGATTATAAATATCAGTGGATGAGTTCTTTTTTTCAAGTATGTCACTCAAAACTCTTATGTCAAAGCATTGTATGATAGCTAGCATTTTCTTGTTTCCCTTTCTTCAGTTCAATGTAAAAAGTATATTAATATATTGGAGCACGAATGATAACTACAATTTTTTGCTCTACAATATATCCAGCCCCAATATTATGAAAATTTTTCTCAAGTGGATCTATTGGTTATTGATGAGCAGCTGCAATTCCATTGCCTGTTGTAAAGGCTCTGCTCGGGTCATATTTAGTGTTTCTGTGCTCTACTGTAGATGGGTAATAATTATAAATGAGCCAACCACAATCACAGATTTTGTAACCATTCGGTTTCCATGGATAGTGATGATGATATTAACCCTATATATCAGTGACCTATATCTATATGATAATGATCTCAACATTGACCTTGATATGGTTATATGGATGTGACCTTTGGTATGTCATCAGAAAATCCCCAAATATTAGAAAATCCCCAAATCTGGAGAACTAAATCTCATCACTTTCGATCTGGAGTACTACCCTTGTGATAAAGTTGATGACTTTCGATCTCCCATTCTCTACCACTTTGCACTTCACCTTCAATATAGATCAGACCAAGGGCAATTCGTTACTGGGTGTTGAGATGGATGAGTTTGTCAAACTAAAATCCATAGCTTAAACTTCATGAAACTGGTGGAGTCAAATTCATGCAAGCACAAACACATCTTACACATCCTCTTTGAAACTCATCTGAAAGAAAATTTGAAGACATCTAGAGAGAACCCTATGGCCTAACACAATCCAATGGAATTGACCAAAAAAACCCAAATAGAGTCAACCCTACTATAGGAGGAAGGGCCTGCAGTAAGAACTTACCATTTTGCAAGAGCTGAGGGCGAATGTTGTTCTGCAAGAGCTGAGGGTGAATGCTGAGGGAAAATGTTGTTCTGCAAGAGCTGAGGGCGAACGCTGAGGGCGAATGATGTTCTGCAAGATCTTAGGGCGAATTCTGAGGGCGAATGTTGTTCTGCAAGAGCTCAGGGCAAATGATGAGGGGGAATGTTGTTCTGCAAGAGCTCAGGGTGAATGCTGAGGGCGAATGCTGTTCTGCAAGAGCTGAGGGCGAATGCTGAGGGCGAATGATGTTCTGCAAGAGATGAGGGTGAATTTTGTTCTACAAGAGCTGAGGGCGAATGCTGAGGGTGAATGCTATTCTACAAGAGCTGAGGGCGAATGCTGAGGGCAAATGTTGTTCTGCAAGAGCTGAGGGCGAATGTTGTTCTGCAAGAGCGGAGGGCGAATGCGCGCGCGATATCAGACGTTAATGTAGTTTTTAATAAAATCATTTTTATGTAGCGCGCATATAAGTTTCGTATTTTTATGTAGTGCGCATATAAGTGTCGTTATACCGACGACAGAAAAAGTGTCACTATTGTGACGGATATCTCCAAACGTCGCAATTGCGACACCTAGACATTGTGTCACACTTGCGACGTTTGGAGGTATCTGTCGCAATAGCGACGCTTTGGGGCATAATGTCACAATTGCGACGTCTTCCTCCAAACATCGCAATTGCGACACTTTTTCTAAGTGTCGGTATTGCGACACTTTTCTCTAAGCGTCGGTATAGCGACGGTTTCAGGCAGGATTGAAAAAATTTGGGGAAATTTCCGACATTTGGTCAAAAGCATTAGAACCAAGTGTCAGAATTTCCCCCAAATGTACTAGTGCAAAGACAACATCAAGAAAATATTTTATTTTGGTCAGTTGCTAAATATTTTTTCTCCCATGATGAAGATCATCATGAAATATTTCACTTTTGAGGGTAGATTCTCCAGATTGTACAACTATCACATTAGGTTTCTCATGCATTTCACTAGGGTGAAATTTCTCAACCTTACCTGCTACTTGTACGGGAGCATTGATAAGATGGCCTACATAGTGCAAAACAAAGAGTATGAGCTCCAAATGAACAGTCTCTTCCATCATTCTCTCATTAAATTCATTTTCCTTCATCACCTCAAGAAGTTGAACATTGCATGGGAGACTTTCATTGAGGCAGATGTCTTCACTACACCACCAAATCAGCCTCTTAGACCTATTCCACCACCTGCATTAGTTTCTCAAAAGAAAACTAGATTATCTAGAAGGGCTACAGTGAATAATACCGAAGAGGACAAAAAATTTAAAACCTATCAGAGAGGACGTACGCAAGTGTTTTCTCCACAAATTATGGAAGGGGCCTTGCCTTCTACATTAGCAAAACAAGGATATCAAAAGCAGCAGGAGGTAGTTGTCCAAGAGGAAGAAATCCTCCACTATGAGGAAGAAAAGGAGTTTGACCTGGTGGAATTGGATGTACAATATGATCGTGAAACCTAAAATCTGGTCATCAAAGAGAAAGATTCCAATCAGAGAGCTGCAAGATAATTTTGCAAGAGCACAATTTGTCATTTCCTTCCTTGAGCAAGAAAATAAGAAGATGAAAGATAAATAAGTACTCTTGGAAATGGACTTGTTGAAGGCCAAGAGGCAAGATACCAAAGGCAAAGCAGTGATGGCATCTGATGAGCCTGATGAGGATGAGGCCCAAACTAGCAGGAAGAGACCAAAAACAAGGGGCCTTAAAAGAGCATTAGAGCAGGAAAAACATGACGCAGAAGAACTCACCTTTGAGGAGAGAATTGCAAGATAAATCAATGATGAAAAAGAAGTTTGGCTTGACAGAGTGAAAATACACCTTGAGAAGCTCCTTCATAAGGCCAACAAGGACAATCAGATGCTGAGGCACATGGCTGACCGCTACAACACCAGAAACAAGATTTACAATATCAGGATTAAGCAATTGAAGGACAAGCTCAAGGAAACCCTAATCAACCAAAAGGAGAACGGAAAACTTAACTTGCTCGTTGATGCCTCCTTGGTAGCTTGAAATACTTCATCGAGACTGCATCCAACAATTTTGAAGGTTTTTGGGAAAGTTTTTTGTTTTTGGGCATTTTGGTAAAATTTAACAAACTTTTTGCACAGTCAGTTTATAAAAAGTGCAACGTGGGCCACGATGCGCTTTTTGTGGAGGCCTATAAATGCTAAAAAATCTGCATGGATGGATAGAGAATGGTCTACATCAAGTATTGACTACTGGCATTGCAAAAAATGAGCTTTTGACAAGTGTAAAAAGGACAAAAACCTCCTAAAAAACACCTTTATGCCTCCTTTTTCAGCCTCACGTTGCACTTTTTGACCATTCTTGGGAGATTTCATTTTTTAGGAGCTTCACTCCATCATTTTCAGATCTTGAGGGCCTTTTGAAAACTAGACTAGAATATATTTCCAATGAGCCATCTTGGGCTAAATTTGGACTTTAGGAAGGCACTCAAAAGTGGATTTGAAGACCCACACTGCGCTTTTTACTAGGCACGTTATGCTTTTTACAAGCACATTGCACTTTTTATAGTCTACTGGTTTCTTTAGAATTTTCACTTTTTCTCAGTTGATTGATGGATTCCAAGGAGTTTTACTGATGTAAATGTAAAAATTAAATGTAATTATGTCTGGAATAGTTACTAGAGCTAGATACATCAAGTAAATTGTATTTTTAGGTCAAGTGAATCAGTTTCATCAAAGATAAGGATGTGTTTGTTGACCTCCCTAATCATTAGGATTCCAGTTGAGGACTTTGGGGAACATATCCACAAGTCATGGATTCGACCCGTGAGAGTGGGGAGAATTTTTTTTGTTCTATATCTTTCATTTCCTTGTCATTGCAAGGTTTGGATGTTGTGTAATGGATCTTTGAAGAATAGTGTAGTCAGTCATTTTCGGCAGGAACTAATAAACAGAGTTGCAGCTATTTTGGTGGGATTCTTGTGGAAATGTGTTTTAGTAGTGCTGCCTCTTATGTTTACATATGTTTGAATGTATTATGCTTTCCATATAAATTTCATCTCTGAATGTGAATGATTCCTAAGTTAGATAGACATTTTTCATTATTTTATGCTCTGTTTTGGAGGAATTATTACAGTTGTGTTTCATTTTCTTCTGATTGAAAAGAAATCATGATTTCCATGCTCTTTTCTAAAAGCCTAGAAGTCTCTCACACTCACCAAGATACTTGAAAGTGCTAAAGTGTGTGTCTACCTTTCCCCATCAGATCTCTACAATTCTAATCCTTTGTGCCCTGACCTAGTTCTTCCCTGACCTAATTCACAATCCAACAGTCAAAATCAATCAATCAAAACCCTAGTGCTACTATACCTAGCCTAAAATCTTCATTATCCAAACATTTTGGCTATGATCTCTTAGAGAGAACCCTCTCCTACATAGTAGGGCTAGCTACTTGGCAAAAGATTAGTCTGCGGTTACCTTTGGTGGTCTCCTTCTCAGCCTTCGGATATCTGGTGAAGTGATAACATAATGCGAAAAGAATATCAAACTATAAAATCCAATTGTTCTTATATATATATATATATATATATATATATATATATATATCAAAATACCAAAGAAGTTGCAATGCTCTTAAATAATTTATATGAAATATACTAATTTATATAAAAAATAAATCCATAAAGCTAACAACTTAATAAATCTAAGTTTTAAATAAAGTAATAATAATTAATGCGACTAACAATGAAATAAAGGTGTTAAATAAGTTATATAAATTAGATTTAAAAATTATAGAAACAATAACTAATTTAAAAATTAAAAATTGTAGATAAATTATTTAATTTCATATTATAATAAATCTTTCGGGAAATCACATAAGAAATTATATGACAGGTGGAAAGTTAGCATTGTTAGATACCATCTATGTGCTCTTAGTACTGTTCCTTTATCTGGTGTTTTCCTCTCTTTTTGTTTTGGTTGTGTTTTTGTTTGATATGTTTTATAGGTTTGATGTTCACTTATTTTGTGAGTTTATAATTATATGCTTTGACCAAGTTTTATTCTATTTTTAATAAATTCCTTTTTCTTTTCAGGTAGTATTATTTTGTTTATAAGTCCTTTTCTTTTTTTCTTTATTTTTAATTTTATTTATTATTTTGATTTATATTTATATTTATATTTTATTTTATTTTATTTCTTTATTTCTTTATTTTGATTTATATTTTATTTTATTTTATATATTTATTTATTATTATTATTTTTTGTGTTTATTTAATCAGTGTGCTTTCATTTTGACCGTTTTGTTAGTTTATAATTATATATTTTAAATAATATTGTTGACCAAGTTTAGTTTAAATTTGGTAGTTTCCCTTTTCTATGTAGTACTATTTTTATTATACGTCCATTTCTTTATTTATTTATTTTTAATTTTTATTATTTTTTTATTTATATTTATCTATTTATTTATTTATTTATTTTATTATATATTTTATTTATTTGTTTGTTTTTTGACTTAGTCTTTATTTTTAACTAGTCTTTATTATTTTTATATTATTTTATGATGTTGTTTATTTTGTTTTCGTTCATTTATTTTCATTTTGACTGTTGTTTTCTTTAACATCTATTTTTCCGTTAATGATAGGTTTTGACTGTTGCTTTTCTCTGCATTATATATATGGATAGTTTGATTAGCCAGTCTCTATTATCTTGATGATGAACTACATTCAGTAGTTCGAAATGCGTCATTTATAATTGGTTCAATAATTTCTTATGTGATTTCCGAGAAGATTTATTATAATATGATATGAATCACAGAAGTTTACACTCTCAAATATTTAATTTCAGTTAAAAATATAATTTTATGGTGCATTTTATCATGATCATTAATTGATCTCATTGAATCTGAATCCTCTGAATCCTACAACTCTAGTCAATCCAACAATTCTAAGTACTATTAATATTTTTGTGTTCTCTTGCTTGTTTAAATTAACTTATTATTTTTGTACTTCACTTTAATATCCCACATTTCTTAGACTTTCATTTTTTTATCCTTTTTACTTAAGCCACTTGTACTTGGACCTGTACGATCCTCCTGGATCATTCCTCCCCACTGAAGAGCTTTTGGACCCCCAAAAGCCTTATCAATCAACAGGCAAGTAATAGACTTGCTCTCTCACCTTCTCCTTTTCAAGCCATTTAGCTTTACTTGGGTGCATCCCTTTGAAACCAACACAGAGATATTCCACATCTCCTCATTCTAAATTATTGCTCCGTCGATCAAGAATGATGTCTTCTAGCAATTCGTCAAGATACTTTGGTGCAAAGTCATCCACTGTAGGCACTGATCCTACCTCCTCAGTGTCCATAATCAATGGTGGTTCATAAAGTTTTAGATTTTCAACATTCACGACCGACTACATCTGCATGTATATAGGAAAATTGAGGCAGAAAGCATTATTCCCAATATTCTCCAATATCATAAATGGATCATACCAGATTGGTCGCAATTTCTTGCCTTCCCCCTTCATTCGATCCTTGCTGATATGGAACCATACCTTGTCACCAACTTGAAATTGATGGTCGACTCGGTGCTTATCATGCCAGGCCTTATATCGAGCCTGACTCTTTTCCAACTCTTGCACTGCTTGGTGAATTGTATGTATCCACTGGATGAACCATTGTGCTTTGTCGCTATCATCATGTCCATTGGCATCTTCATCCCTTCCATAGATCATGTCAAAAGGGTCCTTTGGTAGGTAACCAAAACATGTCTCAAATGGTGAACGTTGCATACAGAAATGCACTGCTTGGTTGTAGGTGTGCTGCACATATGGAAGATGCTCATCCCACAACTTGGGATGTTTGCTGCAATTTCCCCACAATAAGCGTACCATGGTACGGTTGACGACCTCTATCTTTCCATTAGTTTGTGGATGGAATGTCGTACTTCTCTTCAACTTGGTGTCCATCATTCACCACAATCTTGTCCAAAACTCTCCAAGGAAGCGAGAGTCTAGATCTGACACAATCAATGTGGGCAACCCAAAATGGACCCAAACAAACAGAAAGAACATATAAGCAGTCTGCTCAACAGTGACCTGCTTTTTACAAGGAATTAATATGCACATTTTTCTAAAGTGGTCTACGACAACATAAAAATAGTCGTGACCCTTTCTAGACATAGGCAAACCTCCTACAAATTCCATCGACACACTTTCCCATGGATGACCCGGAATAGGGAGTGGTGTGTAGAGCCCGAGTTTTCTATTAGAGGGCTTTGAAACAGAACACATCACACATCCCTTTACAAATCGAGTTACAATATTTTTCATATGAGGGAAAAATCAAAACCTTTGTAAATGACATAAGGTTTTTTCGACACCAAAGTGACCAAACACAAGAGAGGTGTGCGCCTTTCGAATTACATGTACCCTTTCTGTTGTGGGTATGCACAATTTTCCAAGGTGATACAACAACTTCCCCTGCAAATGATAGTTGTCCACCTGTGATCCATGAGTCAATTTTTCATATACTTATTTAAAGTCATCATCATTAACGTATTGTTCAGCATAACTTTCAAAAGACAGCGAAGCATTGTGAAAAATAATAGAAGTAGCAATAGGAGGGCGAGAGAGCATATATGCTACTTTGTTGGTAGTACCCTTCTTATACTTCATTACCAGATGAAACTGTTGTAAAAACCCATCCACCTGAAATGACGAGACTGTTGTAGCTTGGTTTATGACTGAAGGTATTGAAAGGACCAGTGATTCGTATAGATAACGGTTTCCTTGCGGATCAGGTAGTGTTTCCAATTTTTCACACTTTAGACGAAGGCATACAGTTCCTTGTCATAAGTGGGGTAATTGATGACAGCCTAGGAGAACTTCTCTGAATGGTAACATATCAGCTTCTTCTGCTGCAACAGTATAGCCCCCATGGTGTACCCACTGGCATCGGTTTCGATATCAAAAAAAGTGTTGGAGATCGAGTAAATCCAGGACTGGTATGGTGCTAATTTTCTCTTTCAGTGATGTTAAACTCAACAATGGTGAGAACAGTAAATACGCAAGACACATGAGAAAGATAAACCTTTGATGCACTATTACTCACAATGATACATATTTATCATACATGGATTGACCCTTGGATTCCATATTCCAGGGTCTCTTGGACTTCCTATGTCTTTTCATCCTCTACACCTACCCATAGAGGATTAGGTGTTCAACATTCCCCCCCCCCCCCTTTAATCTGAAGGGGTATGTGTGAGTCCAAGAAGAGATTTGTAATAAAAATCTACAAAGTATGCATGGCAGCACTTAGGCTGAATCAACTCTTTGAAATGTTGGCATAAAGAGGTGGTTTAAGGATGACCACCAACACTGTAACGCTTAGTGCAGTTCCTAGAACTCTTCCAAATCTAGCAAGAAGCTAAGGTCTTTTGCTAGAGGAAGCGTCCCTCATATTTGAAGAGGGAGACCTTCAACCTAGAACAAGGGAGGTCTACAACCTATGATGGTTTAAGGATGACCACCAACACTGGAATGCTTAATGCATTTCCCGTAACTCTACTAAAGTTGGCAAGAAGCTGAAGTCTTCTGCTAGAGGAAGTGCTCTGAATTGTTTAAAGAGGAAGAATATCAACCTCGCATAGATGGTCTAAGGTTGTCCACCAACCAAAGGAATGCTAATGGGCCTCCGTGTCTCTGGCTACAACTCTAAATCTGGAATGACAAGTTGTGGCTCAGGCTCGCTTGAAATGCTATGTTTCTAGCTACAACTCTGAATCCAGAATGAGAGATTATGGCTCAGGCTCGCTTGATGTGGCTTCAAAGCTTGTAGATGACCACCATTTCCCCCCCTCTCAGGTACAAGGTGAGATGATGGGAAAAACTCAACTACAAGATTGTTCAATATTGTAGAACAAGTTCTGACACGCGACTTAAACATCTTCTTGGTTGTTGATGCCCATTGCCAAGAAGCGATCCATCCAAGATGAATCTTTGTTCTTGTAGGGGGCTTGTTTCTGAAGCATCTGTGTGAAGAATGGATGTGCCGACCATAGTGCTTACATGGGTGAAGATTCAAACAATGATCTTTCATATGGCCAACTCGATCATGGTGTTGGAATTTTAAAATCTGTTGTCGCTGTTGCGGAAGCGGAGCAGGATCTGGAACAGCTAAAGGATAATTGTCATAAAGAAATCCAACACTAAAATTTTATGGGCTTGGAGTAGTCCAGAATATGAAAGGACAAATCCTTTTCATATCTAATACTTGCTTTGTGCTTATTATGGACAAGCTCTTCCCAAGGTCCGATGATGGGCTTGGGAAGCGCATGCTGAATTTCGACACCTGCATGCAAATTTTCTCTTGAACTAGGCACTAAATGTGAATCAATCTCAAATTTATATTCTTTCTATTGATCAGAGTCTGTCTCAATGTTCTGAACAGAAAAAGGTTCAGAATGATGGCTCTTTTGTTTTAATTCTTCTCGCTGAAGTTGAGATTCAAGATGTAAAAACTCTATCTTCTCTTGTGCATTTTGTAAACAATTTTGGATATAAATGAGAGTGTTTTTTTCTAATTTTGACTATATCATTAGCATAACAGAATATCGTAGTATTAAGTAACTCTAATATTGTATTAATAATGGTCATTCTCAATGAAAAAATTAGGTGAATCTCACCAGTGTTGCTCCCAAAAATAAAGAAATCCTTTCAACTATGAATTAGTTTTGTCACCATAAATGGATAGCCAAATATGGAATGTAGGAAATTAAGTTGTCTGTGCCCATAACCAGTGAACCTTTGAGTGCTTTCGGCCCTCTAAATTCTCAACTCACCAAGGGATGCATGTGCTCAAGTTTTCAAGGAAATTTGAGCCCTCTTTTCTGTCATTATACACAGATCTAAACTCTCTTGCACTTCATGCTAGAAGCCACCCAATTGTGCATATAAACTCATGCCAAGTACATCAAAAAATTTAAACTTTCCTCCTCAACTTTTCACTACAAATGCCTGGAAATATGTTTTGGAAGAGGCCTAAAATTTATGTTGACAGGGACATGTTTTCTTAGCCTCCTTACGCTCTAAAACTTGACCTCTTGTGACTATATAAATTGTTAAAGATAGTGATTTGAACTGTCCTCCTTAGCTACGTAAAGGCTGGAACTCCCTCCCAGTTTCTCCACAAACCAATGCAAGTCCTTTATCTTGAAACATGGTCAAAAAGCACTAAAATCTCACCCTATAAGACTAGCTCAAAATTTTCAGGATTACGCCAGTCTCCTAGAAATTTCAAGCTCTTGCCTTCGGCAATTTATTGTCCTCCTTTTGTTGATTGACGTCCTCTCCTTGACACTGCAATATATTCAAGGTGCTCACCAAAGTCGACCACTAGACTTGAAAAACTTCTCCAAAGCTCATGCGTTGTGCCATAAATGTCATACATGTTGCTCAACAAGTCTTAAACACATTGCTCACATCCAGTTTTTCCATGGCAGTGAGGTATCAAATAAAGGAGAAATCTTGTGCAAGGAAGACCCGCAATAGTGATTTTCCTGGCTCTATTGTTTTCATCTATGCTTGATTCCCATACCTAGCATCCGAAGAGGATAGATGCGAGGTCACTTCCGCTTTGAAGTCGAGGAAATGAACTCTAGGATGCGCACAAACAATTTGATGCATGCAAGCAATTTATTTTTGCTTTTTACTTCAATAGCTTCACAGAATTAATTAACCCTCATGATGATAATGGTTGGTTAAGATTCCAGAATAATGAAAAACGATTTGAACTCTTGATCACAAAGAGACCTGCTTCAGATGAATTTTCAAGCTCAGTCTTGAAACCATTACGATGAGAGAGGTATTTGGAATTTTTGTGATTATAGAGGCACACTGTCTTTTCACAACACACAAAAGACCATCCATGCAACATTCACCAATGCACCAGGCACCAAAAATTGAACAAAGAAACATACACAACGACAGTCCAGTATATGAAAAATGATGTTATTCAATGTTCATAAATAATATCAGCGCATTGATAGGAGTGTTGACTAGAATCCAAATAAACGCACACCATTCATTCACTCCTCAGTTGTGTAGATAATTAATGCATACCACAGCCAATAAAAACTTGGAATTAACATGCAACTCAAACCCACAGGAACAGAGGACAAAAATGACCACGGGCAGGTAAATAAATGCTCAGGTAGCATGTAGTTAAGTAGTCAGATGGCATGAAGAGCAAAGAGGCTATGGAGAACGTTTGAAAATCATGAGTGTTTGGTAAAAAAAGTTATCTAGAAGTAGAGAAATGGCTTAAGGAGAAAAATGGTAGCCTCTAGGTAACATTTCACAATAAATTTCATTACGCAAGGTCTGACTAGTGCAGAGTAGCAGAGGAAATAACATAACGTTCGATAGACCTGACATGCACGGTTACAAACCAGAAAAACACTAGTGCTCAGCAAAAATTTATGTTGCACTTCCTTTGCTCTCAGAAACATCCAACACACTCTCTTAACAGTTCATGACATTTTTAAAACAATGCAGCAACACCCTCAAGAGTTACAGATGGACTTAACGCTCCATTTAACACTATGAACCAACGTATAAACAAACTGATAAATAGCACTTGCATCAATGCATCAATGATTCAATGCATACCCATGCAATATGCTTCATAGTTCGCACAACGGTGAATGTTTAATGCACAATAATTCTAATACAACTCACTTTATCGTAGAAAATAGAGAGGCATTCCCACGCTGCTTCAACTCAGAGATTCACCGTACAATTTCAACATTAAATACATTGTTCAAGAAAAATAGTAGATTGGTGTACTGGAAGAGCCACATACCTGTAAAACCAACAGGATTGAGGAAATAGAGTTACGAGGGTATAGAGAGCCAAATTTAGAACAATGCAACAATAGGAGTGGCCGCTGGTAACACGGGTGTATTACAGTGCAGATGAGTCTAGCTGATGGGTGCAGGAGTTTGAATGAAAATTGAATCTATAATGTAGTGTATTTGAGAGCATATGGAAGAATAGCAAGGAAGGCAGAGAGATCCCAGAATGGTAGGACTAAGATGGCCACAAAGAGTATTGGTGGCTCAAATTGGAGCAGGGCCAAAATACGCCCACTCTGATACCATGTTAAACTCAACAATGGTGAGCACGGTAAATACACAAGACAAATGAGAAAGATAAACCTTTGATGCGCTATTACTCAAAATGATACATATTTATCATACATGGAGTGACCCTTGGATTCCATATTCCATGGTCTCTTGGACTTCCTATGTCCGTTCGTCCTCTACACCTACCCATAGAGGATTAGGTGTCCAACAAGTGCTTCGAAGGAATTTTGCTGCTTTCCTCCCCACTGAAAGGCTTGTTTTATACTTCTCAGTGCGTGTAAGGGTGATGCAATAATGGAGAATTTGGCAATGAATCTCCTCCAGTATTGTATTGCACCTAGAAAACTATGGACCTCTATTAAATTGGTAGGCTTATACCAATTTACAATCACCTCAACTTTGGAGGGGTCTATTTTTAATTGACCATTACCGACAATATGACCCAGGTAAACCAAATAGGTTTTCTCGAACTCACACTTTGAAAATTTTACATACAATTCTTCCCTTTTCAATACACCAAGAACTTTCTTTACATGGCATATATGTTCATCCCAAGTTCTACTAAAGACAAGAATATCATCTAAATACACAAGGACAAATTCATCAATGAAAGGCCTAAAAAGATCATTCATGACCCTAATGAATGTGGCTGGAGCGTTGCATAGTCCAAATGGAATCACCATCCATTCGAACAACCCCTATTTGGTCTTAAAGGCGGTTTTCCACACGTCCTGCTCTACAATTTTGACCTGGTGATAACCACTACACGAATCCAATTTGGTGAAATAGATAGCATTCTTTAATTGATCTAAAAAATCATCAATGCGAGGGAGAGGGTATTGATTTTTCATCGTGATTTTGTTTAGCTCTCGATAATTCGTGCACATCCTTCATATGCCATCTTTCCTAGGTACTAACACGCTTAGTTAGCCGTATGGAGAAGTACTTGGCCGGATGAATCCTTGGTTCAAAAATTCTTGTACCTTCTTTTTGATCTCCTCCATCTCGATAAATGACATCCTATACATACCAATGTTTGGAAATGGAGCATCATGCTGCAAATGGATCTCATGTTGGATTTCTCGTTTCGGAGGCAATCCTCCCAGTTCCTGAAAAAACTCATCATAGTTAGAAATAAATTCACATAATTCCTTTTTGTGAGCCTGATCACATCCTCGGAAAGCGTCAGATGTTTCTACTTTTTTTTTCTCACAACCATGAGCAAACACCCCTTGCTGGAATTCACCAATCTCTTCATTTTTCCTACACTTACAAGGCTGGTACTGATCTTGGTTTGATGATCTCTTACAATATATTCTACCCCATCTTTTGTGATTTGGTATTTATTTTCATGTCCAAAGAAAATTTCTTTCATGTCGTAAATATAGGGACTAACACAATACCATAGATATCGAATGGTATGACATCTTGTTCTACTTCATCCACCAGTTTAGAAGAAATTACAAATTTAACCTTACATTTCTTAGTTACATTTAATTATAATTTGTCATGTATCCATCCAAGCGGATAAGGTTTAGGATGAGGCTTAACTTCTAAGCCTAACTTTTTAACCAAGGATTCTGAGATTAAATTTGCTTGAGAGCCTAAATCAAATAGAGTTTCTACTTTTGTATGATTTATGAAAACTCTAATATGAAACAACTAAATTATCTTTCGTTCATTAGGAAGAGGCTCATCTATTGAACTAGTGCTTCTATGTGATTTCGAATTAACATGAAGAGAAAGAGTACCTTATGTGCCTGCTACTGTGATCAATGCCTCATCACCAGAGTCGGATCCAAGGTCTTGATGCGCAGTTTCTACCGTCTATCTCTTACCCTTTCCACCATATCTCTTTGGATTCTTTTCCGGGTATAGCTTCCAACAATGATCATCGTCATGACCTTCCATTTTGTAGTGAGTGCAATAAGGCTTTTATCCTTCATCTTTCTTCATTGATGTCATCTTATTTTCCTTTCCCTTTCCTCTCCCCTTGAATTTTCCATTTTAAGGTTTGAAAGGTGGTTTATTTGAATGATCATCTTTATCATTTTTGCCCCCATTTTCAATATGAATGGCCTTTACACTAGCCAATTCAATAGTAGTAGGTTGAAACATTAACAATGAATGTCTAATGTAACTATGTAATGATGCAATATACTTGGTTACCACTTCAAGTGAATCTAATGAAATTCCCAAACTTAGTGCTTGTTTTCTAAATTCCTCAGTACATCTTTGCATGTTTTGGCTTTTGCCTTGCCTTAGGTACTACCACTCCATTAAGGATTTTTTTCTTATAACCCACTAGATAGAATTGATATTTAAGTGCATAAATAAAATTCGACTATGAGGAAATAAGGTTACCCAAATTATTGATACCTTGAAGTTTGCTCTCCCACCAAATGAGATTTGTGCCATTCAGTTGAAGAGAAGCCAACTGAATCTTTGCCTCGTCCTCCACAATCTGCTAAATCTTGTAGTAGAGTTCAATCTACATAATCCAATTGTTAAGCTTCTCTGCATTACTTTCACCATTATAAATGGGTAGATAACATTTGACATCTAACTTAAAGAAAGTTTTATTAGATGCATTTCCTAAATTCCTATGATGATGGTGAGAAGAGGAAGAACTTTCACTTGTGGGAAGAGAAGGAGATGGATCTCCTCCATTATCTCCATGCCCCGAACCTTGTCCTTCTGAAGCATTCTCCTCTGCTTTCTCTAGTCTCTCAAGTCTAGAGAACAACTTATCGACCTGATCTGCAATGGTGTAGAAGGTCTTGTGGAAATTTAGCTCCTCCTCATTTCGAACATCTTCATCCATGTTTCTTCTTCGATGTGCACGTCCCGCTTTGGGATCAAAATAATTTAGTTTCCCTTCACCTCTTCGTAGCCTATTTATAGTTAACATACAAACATGCAATTCACATCTACAAAGACCTGCTCTTATACCACTTGATCCAAAATATTTTTCTTTGATATGTATTAAAGAATTACATGTAAAATTGCATCTTAACAATGAAACTTTAAAGGCATAAACATAAGAAGAGAGAAGCACATAAAATCATGCAAGAAGACAAGGAATTTATATCAGTGTTCGTCCAGGAGGGACTACGTCTTCGGGCCCTACTCAATTAGTTGGGAGGCCCTCTTTCATTAAGTGGCAAATAAAATGAGAGTACAACATAAATGAAAAATTACACCCTTATACCTCCATAGCTGAAAGTGCCCGAAAATTGGAGACCTTTGATGAAGAAATGGAAAACACTGTTGGATTCATGGCACCGAGAGGTGAATAATCCATATAAAATTTGCCTGATTCTGACAAAGTGAAAATTTGGCCCCTCTAGAAATGGCTCAGTTCATGGTTCTGTCCCCCTCCTGCAAAGCGCTCATGGTTCCACTTCGTCTCGTACTTTGTACCACCCCTGGCCTTCCTAGGCGCAATTATGAATTGTAGGTTTAAATATTGGAGTGTGGGCGTACTTCACCAAGTCTGTCATTAGTGAGTTTGTTTTAGATCTGGATGTGAGGGAGGGGGTCGGGTTGTCAAACCCCACCCCCTCTATAATAAGTTGGATACCATTTTAAATAAACCACGCCATTCCTTTTTTAATACCCTGATGCATAGAGTTAATGGAAGTGGGGTACATTGGGGGGGGGTTGGGCCCACATTGGGCAGCCTGCCCCTTAACTCCACCGACTCCGTTACATTACGTGGAGTGTGGGTTGGGTTGGGAAGTGAGGTTGACAACCCCCACCCACCCATATTAATATGGGTATGTTGGAACATGGTTGCGGGTCCAACGGGGTCATGGTCGCCGAACCCTATTATTATATAATTTGAACATAGAACATGACCCCGCCCTCTCCATTCAACCGCATAACAAAAAAAATGATATATATATTTTTTTTAATAACCGAACTGCACCTTCTTGAAAAATCTGGAAATTTATCGAAGGAGTAAATTTAAGTGTCCCACAATTTTTCTTGGAATCTGGCTGGAGAGTTGGCCAGAATCCGGTGGTCGGATTTATGCAAATTTGTCGCCTCCTTAAGCTGCCACATCACCAAGTCAACCCTTAAACTTTGACTACTTCTAACTCCTCCATACGGACTTGGAATTGAGTGTTGTCTGCGTTGTTGGAATCATAAAGATGAGATCTTCACTTGACACTGAGTTTGCCACATTTCTGACACTTTGATTTTTGAGCCTTTGTACTTAAGCCACTTGTACTTGGACCTGTACGATCCTCCTAGATCAGAAAAACTACTTAAAAATGGAATTGAAATGAAGATGAAATTTTGAGCTCTTACCCATAGTTGATGAATTGTTGAACGGTGTCCTTGATCGACTGCACCACTGATTTGAAGTTTGACGACAAAATGGACAAAATGCAGTGTCACAGTTTACTCAAAATAGAATGGTGAAAATGAATTTACTTTTTGTCTATTTATAGATTTTTGAAGATATTTTCACCATTATTTTATTATTTTTCCTCGATATTAGTGATGTTTGTCATTTTTTGTGCAGTAAGAGGGTATTTTTACCAACAATGATTATTTATGATGCAAACGAGTTTTATTTTATCTCTTTTTCAGACTTGATAAAAAATAAACGAAAAAGGAACCCCTCTGGAGTCACCTTCTAGCTCTTTTTTTACTCTTGAAAATGAAAATATTGTTGAGTACTTTTCATTTAGAACTCGTTAAAGTAAATGAATTGGCATTGTCTCAATATAAGTTTACCCCTTTTTTGTGTTGGAAATACTGAGAGGGGGGGGTGAATCAGTATTCCTTTCAATTAGAGCATTAATTAATCTTAAATTATTATCAGTGTTTGTATAATGATAGCATCAAACAAGAGGAACACAAATGCACACATTTTTTAAGGTGGAAACCCACTCCGAGACAAAAACCACCTAATGCTTTTCTAATAATTCTTTAATATTCAACTCCAATTGAAAATAAAGCTCCAACTTCCTAGAATCTAGAAAAGCATTCTTCTCCAGCTCCCACTGTATGGACGCTCCAACGTCTGAGATTCTTCAGTAGTCAACTGAACGGATGCCCCCAACACCCAATGACACAACTCACCCTAGCACACTATCCTACCACCCTATGAAGAATAAAAGAAGAATGGACTCCTGTCACAGAGAAAATGGTCACTTTAAAATGATATAGAATGATGCGAGAAGAAAGATATACTAGACCATAACCCCAACTTTGACACAACCACCTAATGATTATCCTAGACCTCCCAACACTTGCCTCTTCCAACCCTTGGCGGGATAAACACTAATTGATTTTTACAATAATGTATTTACAATGACTTAATACAATGATACCTTTACAATGATTGTATGCAGTGCTGCCCACTTGAATACTTCCTATGATGAACTTATTGCTGCTGTTATGCACCTTGGTTGCTTCTCTTTTCATGCTACCTTCTGGTGCACCTTGCTTTGCTTTGCTTCCATAGAAATTCTGGTCCTTTGCAACCCTTGACAACACATGACCTAGTTTTTTCTTGCCTTCTAGGAGCTCAATATTGAATCTGGTGTATCTCTGTTATTTCAAATCCTCAATATCATATTTTCAGTCCTATAGCAGTCCTTTGAGTCGTCTTTCCAATTCCACAGTCTGACCCAATTTGGATTCTTCAAGAGAGAGTTATACCCAATTTCTCACAATGCCCTAATTATGGACTGTTTCAGCAGAGCGCACTTGTACGGCATGCCATGTGTCATTGTTTCTTCATTTGGCTCTAAAATTGATAGAGCACAAACTGAATACTATGCACTATCTACCAATTTTTACAAAATTCAATCGATTTCTACTGAGAGAAAGGTTCTTTCAATTTCTCTGATACCCTAATTATGGACTATTTCAGCAGAGCGAACTTGTATGACGTGCCACATGTCACTGTTTCTTCATTCGGCTCTGAAATTCATAACGCGAAAAATAAAAACTATGCACTATCTTCCTATTTTTACGAAATTCCAATCCAATACTCAGAGAGTGAGTTATGACGATTTTACCAAGGTCACTTCTTTGAGATGAATTTCGGAGCTTGCACAAAAACCACGACTTCCACATATCATATCTCCAACAATATTGTGCACCTTGAATTGAAATATTTACAGGAGCTTCCTCAGGATTTTGGCTTTACCTCATAAAAATTTCAACTTCTGAACCTTCGTAGAAAAATAGTTATAGTGAAAATTCCACGATGACCTGTTTCAGGTGGCGAAATCCCTACAAGAGGAGGAGATGAGGATCACAATTTATATAAATGCTTAGGTTGAGAGGCACTTCAACAAGTGAACGTGGGAGGGATTTTAGGAGTTTAAAAATTATTAATTATTGAATTTTCAATGACCCATGCCTAACCCATGGGTCCGGGTTCGGAAGCCTCGGGGTACAAACTTCAAACAAAGAAAATTACCAAACGTGAAGGTATGAAATCCCATATATCAACGGAAACATCTCGACAAGTAGAAAACATTAAAAGAATTATTTATCCAGAATATATTAATTTTGTAGGTCAAAATTCCCATGCAATATTAGGTTAGCCCCTAGTGATGCTTGGGTTGACATCAATGACAACCACTGATCAACAATCTCCCACTTTGGCATTGATGGGAACACAAGTACTCCCCGTGTGATCATGACACCTCTTCCTACAACATTCTCTCCCCATTTGACATCAATGGCAAAGGGTAACTCCCTGTGAAACACAACCATCCTGCGGACCTGTACACACTTCCATTCGCCCTTTATATTCTGAAAAAAGGAAAATCTAATGAGAACTTGGCAGAATCCCAAGATTTTGGAGAAGATATTCCAATGTTGGTGAATATTTAATATGTGATTCTTTTGGTCTTCACTTGGAGATCTTGCTACTTGTCCTTGCTTCCATAACATCTTTGGTTGGGAGGTTGTTACATATGAAGACTACTAATCATAGATCTTTCTGACCTTTGATCCACATCCCTTCAGGTGAGTCATACATGCTCAATTTGCGACTTTGTTACCATTGGAGTAAGGATGGGTTTGCAATCTTCCATTTTAAATTTCTTGAGCATTTCCTTGATGTACTGGGCTTGACATATAAATATTCCTTTCTCTTGCTGAGATTTTTGAAGCCCTAAGAAGTATGTCAGCTCACCAATTAAAGACATCTCAAAATCACTTTACACCTTTGTAGCAAACTTCTTACTTAGTCGATCATCATTGCTACCAATTATTGTATCATCCTCTTTATCTATTAGACATGAATTAGTTGCTTCATCCATAACATATATGTCATTTGGAGCTCGACTTGTTGTAGCCACAATTTCAACATACACGCCTTTCCTGATTTCACATTTCGTGGAGTTGAATAGTATTGTGTGTCCTTGATCACACAATTGTCCAACACTTAGCAGATTGTGATTCATGTTTTCAACCAATAGTACATTATTGGCTAGAGAATCTTTGCTTCCGAGAGTGACAATACCTGATCCTATAACATTTGAAGATCCATCATTTCCAAAGTACACAGTTCCATCCTTCTTCTCTTTCAGAGATACAAATTTATCTCTATCTCCAGTCATATGCGTTGAGCAACCACTATCAACATACCACACATCTTTATTTCTTTTCAGCCTTGGTGAGAACACAATTATCATTCTTCTTCTTCTTCCATGTTCATTCATTACGTGGCTTGAAGATTCTTAGGAAGTTTTCGATGTTGTAGTCTTTGGCTATGTGTCCAAAGTTTCGACATTTGTAACATTCAATATTATTTCTTAAATGTTCAAATATATTGATGTTTTGCTGAGCCCTGGGAGATTCATATTTGACAGATCTCCTAGAATTGTATTAGTTCCTAGGGTACGTGCAACATTCTATAGCTTTATGACTAAATTTTCCACATGAATAACAGTAGCCATAAAAAATAAGTTGGTACCTGGATGGAAATTTTCGTCGAGGAATTGTCTTTCAAGGTTGTTCTTGTGAATCTTGTCCAATGAAGTCTACATGCATGTCAGATCTCATAGGTTCATTGTTTTTTGTTGTATAAGGTCATGGCCACTTCTTCTTTGTGTGATGCCGGTTGTCATTGTAATATGGTTGATTGTTGATGAAGTTCTTCAAAAGCACATAGGCTGACCCAGCATAGTTTTGGATAGTTTTTCCTTTCTTCACTTCCTCATGCAACGAGACTACTTCGGCTTCTAATTCTTTCCTTTCTTGGTTGATTTCTTCCAAATTCTTTTGAAGTGACTCTTCAATGCATTTGTGTTCTTCAACTTCAATTTTGAGACTTGAACTTGTTCTTCAAGAGTTTTGGAACGGATCTTCTCTGCCTTGAGATCTTTTATAAGCTTGATTTCTTCCTCATAAAATTATTCTATGGTCCATCCTTCTTCTTCATTGTTTGATACCTCTTGCTTATTGTGCTTGGACATAAAAAATACTCTCTCATTGGCTTCTTCTTCACTATCATTGTCTTCATCGGAGGATGAGCTATCTTCTTTAGAGAAAAAGTTCCTTTTGGATCCTTGCTTGTTGGATTTCTTAAAGCCTTTCTTTCTTTTTGAGTTTCCATTACTTTTGTTTGGACATTTTGCTACAAAATGCCCAACCTCATTACAGCGAACACATATCAGTAGAAGTTTACCTTTGAATTGTCCCTTACCAATTTGTAGTTTTCTCGTGAAGTAAGCATATTCTTCATCTGAAATACCTTCTTCATCATCTCCATTTTCTTCACACTTGCAGGTGCATGTCTTTTCAATTGAAGGTTTTTTATCCTTATTAGTTTTCTTAGATGCAACGACGGTTCTAGATGTGAAGTACCCTCTTCTTCATCAAGTTTCATTTCATATGCTATGAGAACTCCATGTAATTCCTCTTTGCTGAGTTTGTCAATATTTGCACTGTATTATAAGACTGATACCTTTGGGTTGAATCTCCCTAGTAATGTTCTAAGAATATTTCATATAATAGTCTTCTCGTCAATTGGCTCTCCCAATCCTTCCATATTATTGGTTATTTCATCAACGTGTTAGAAGTCTGCAGCAATGTTGCAATCTTCTATCATTCTGAGTTGCTCAATTTTTTCTCTATAGATTTGAAGCTTTGCTTCTTTGACATTTGATTCACCTGCATATATATGCTCAAGCTTGTCCCATACATTTTTAGCAGTTTTAAAACCCAACACCTTATGATAAGTAGAATCAATAAGTCCACTGATAATAAGATTCTTTGATTTTTCATCATTTACCAAAATTTTCTTACCTTGTTCATCCACGGTTGATGTAAATCCATTTTGAACAGTGTCCCATACTTCATAACCTTATGCTAAGAGATAGACCTCCATTCTTCCTTTCCAGAGTGCATAATTATTTTCATTGAATAGACGTACACCATTCTTGGTATGCTCCATAACCTCCTTCTAGCTATTAAACTGCTATTGAAGGAACCAAGCTCCGATACCAATTGTTGGAAATACTGAGGGGGGGGGGGGGGTGAATCAATATTCCTTTCAATTAGAGCATTATTTAATCTTCAATTATTATCAGTTTTTGTACAATGATAGAAGCAAAAAAGAGGGACACAAATGCACACAGTTTTTAAGGTGGAAACCCACTCCAGGAGAAAAACCAGCTAATGTTTTTCTAATAATTCTTTAATATTCAAGTCCAATTGAAAATAAAGCTCGAACTTCCTAGAATATGAAAAGCATTCTTCTCCAAACTCTAACTAGATGGACGCTCAGTACGAGATTCTTATTAGTCTCTGAATGGATGCCCCTTTGATGAGCACAACTCTTTCACCACCCTAAAACCCTATAGAGAAGAATAAGAAAGAATGGACTCCCAAATTACCAAGAATGGTCCACTTTACAATGATATAGAATGATGTAAAAGAAGATATACTAGACCATAACCCAACTTTGACACAACCACCTAATGATGATCCTATACCTCCCAACACTGCCTCTTCAACCCTTGGAAGATAGATACTAGTACAATTTGTACAATAATGTATTTACAATGACTAAGTACAATGATACCTTTACAATGATTGTATGCAGTGCTGCCCACTTGAAGACTTCATATGATGAACTTCTTGTTTCTGTTATGCACCTTGGTTTCTGCTCTTATAATGCTACCCTCTGCTACACCTTGCTTTCCTTTTCTGTCGTAGAAAGTCTGGTCCTTTGCAATCCTTGACAACACATGATATAGCTTTTTCTTGCCTTCTAGGAGCTCGATATTGAATCTGGTGTATCTCTGTTATTTCAGATCCTAAATATCTAATTTTTGGTCTTGTAGTATTCCTCTAAGTCATCTTTCCAATGCCACAGGTCTGGCCCAATTTGGATTCTTCAAGAGAGAGTTATACCCAATTTCTCACAATGCCCTAATTATGGACTGTTTAAGCAGAGCGCACTTGTACGACGTGCCATGTGTCACTAGTTCTTCATTTGGCTCTGAAATTGATAGAGCGCAAACTAAAAACTATGCACTATCTACCACTTTTACGAAATTCCAATCTAATACTCAGAGAGAGAGTTATTCCCAATTTCTCACAATGCCCTAATTATGGACTATTTCAACAGAGCGCACTTGTACGACATTCCACGTGTCACTGTTTCTTCATTTGGCTCTTAAATTTATAGAGTGAAAACTATAAACTGTGCACTATCTGCCCCTTTTTACAGAATTCCAATCCGATACTCAGATAGAGAGTTATGACAATTTTACCAAGGTCACTTCTTTGAGATGAATTTCAGGAGCCTGCAAAAACCCTGACTTCCACAGATCATATCTCCAAAACTATTGTACACCTTGACCTAAAATTTTTATTGAATCTTCCTCAGGATTTTGGCTTCATCTCATAAAAATTTCAGCTTCTGAACCTTCATAGAAAAAAATTTAGAGCGAAAATTCCACGATGACCTGTTTCAGATGGCCGAATCCCTTCCATAAGGAGGAAATGAGGATCACAATTTATATAAATGCTTAATTTGAGAGGGGCTTCAACAAGTGAACGTGGGAGGGATTTTAGGAGTTTAAAAAATATTAATTATGACTTTTCAATGACCCATGCTCCAACCCCATAGGGTTTTACCCCACTAACTGGGGGTACAAACTTCAAACATGAATATCTCTCAAACCGTGAAGAATTACATTGTGTGCCATATATCAAAGGAAACATATCGACAAGTAGAAACCATCAAAAGCATTATTGACCCAGAATATATTAATTTGTAGGTCAAAATTCCCATGAAATATTGGGTTAGCCCCTGGTGCTGCTTGGGTTGACATCAATGACAACCGGTGATCAACATTTTGGACTGAGATTCACTATTTACGAAAAGGAAATACCTTAATCGAACATGGTCAAGATTTTCTCACGAATATTGTTTTCTATATTTTCGGATTCGAGGGACGATTTATGAAAAGAGATATGATGGAGTTTTATTTTCCATTTCTTTTTCAAACTCCTTAAACATGAAAAATACATTGAGTTCCTCCTTCCTAGGGATCATGAAAATTACTAGGATGGATTCATTCGAAGAATGAAATTATACGCTCAACATATGCTATCTTCTTCACGCTAGCTATCAAAAATAAATAGGTACTCGTTAGCAATAACCAGGGGAAAATTGAAAAATAACATCCTATGTATATTTTGGGCAGCTCGTCGCTCTTGAACATGACACTTGTCTCAAGTTCGTGTTGGGTTGCAGATATCCTTCATTCCTCATTTTTCCTTTGTGTGTTTGGGAAATCCATTTGCCTCCTATTTGATCACCATTTTTTTCGTCATGACCTCTGATCCCATTTGATTCAAATGCTGCCACACTCTAGAGTCGCTTCGTCGACATGTTCAAGAGAAGTCATTTTTGTCAAAGTCAAACATCCTCTACTTACTTGACCCTCTTTGTAATGGTCCTGAATCTTTCCTATAATCTTGATATATTTTTTGTTTCCTGTCGATAATGTGGGAATCATTATGATCCTCCTTCGACATACCACTTCCTGTT
>CM076576.1:168026827-168059582 GCA_034641835.2 Pinus albicaulis
TAACTAAAATCCATAGCTTAAACTTCATGAAACTGGTGGAGTCAAATTCATGCAAGAAAAAACACATCTTACACATCCTCTTTGAAACTCATCCTAAATAACACTGGAAGACATCTAGAGAGAACCCTATAGCCTAACACAATCCAATGGAATTGACCAAAAAAACCCAAATAGAGTCAACCCTACTATAGGAGGAAGGGCCTGCAGTAAGAACTTACCATTTTGCAAGAGATGAGGACGAATGCTATTCTGCAAGAGCTGAGGGCGAATGTTGTTCTGCAAGAGATGAGGGTGAACGCTGAGGGTGAATGTAGGGCGAATGCTGTTCTGCAAGAGCTCAACGCAAATGCTGAGGGTAAATGTTATTCTGCAAGAGCTCAGGGCAAATGCTGAGGCGAATGCTGTTCTGCAAGAGTTGAGGGTGAATGTTGTTCCGCAAGAGCTGAGGGTGAATGCTGAAGTCGAATGTTGTTCTACAAGATCTAAGGGAGAATGCTGAGGGCGAATGCTGTTCTGCAAGATCTGAGGGCGAATGCTGAGGGGCGAATGTTGTTCTGCAAGAGCTGAGGGCGAATGCTGAGGGCGAATGCTGTTGTGCAAGAGCTGAGGGTGAATGCTGAGGGAAAATGCTGTTCTGCAAAAGCTGAGGGCGAATGCTATTCTACAAGAGCGGAGGGTGAATGCGCACATGATATCAGACGTTAATGTAGTTTTTAATAAAATCATTTTTATGTAGCGCGCATATAAGTGTCGTATTTTTATAAAATCATTTTTATGTAGTGCGCATATAAGTGTCATATTTTTATGTAGCGTGCATATAAGTGTCGTTATACCGACGGTGGACAAAGCGTCGCTATTGCGACGGATGCCTCCAAAAGTTGCAATTGCGACACTTAGACATTGTGTCGCACTTGCGACGTTTGGAGGCAGTCGTCGCAATAGCGAGGCTTTGGGGCATAGTGTCGCAATTGCGACATCTTCCTCCAAACATCGCAATTGTGACACCTTGTCTAAGTGTCAGTATTGCGACACATTTCTCTAAACATCGGTATAGCGACGATTTCGGGCGGGATTGAAAAAATTTGGGGAAATTTCCGACATTTGGTCAAAAGCGTCGGAACCAAGTGTTGGAATTTCCCCCAAATGTACTAGTGATAGATGACTTTTCTATCAAAATGGCATTTTGATAAAAAAAAGTCTTCAAACTAAAAATATAACCTTTTAAAGTGTAATGAAACCATCATGATGATCATACTCAATCCCTCTCATATATGTGTTGACCTCATTGGAATGAAAGAGTGACCTTGAAAATTGCAAAACCCTAATGACATAATGAGACTTCTTTTTGACCTGATTTTGAATGAGATTTTGACTTAAAAGATTTTCAAGTAAATCAGAGCATTTTCATAGGTTTTCTTATGCTCATGGGATTATGGGAATGATTCAACCAATATGACCTTCTGAGGGAGAAAAATTTTATTTGACAAGGACAACCACCAGTGGAGTAATTTTATGTCATGACCTAACGGAATGATAAAAAATTATTCAGTATGGGACACCTAAAATGCACATGCAAATGTGTTTTTATCCCTGGTGGAAGTATACCAATATTGACACTAAAATTGGCCTTATTGGGGATGGAAGCTCCTTGGAGGTGTCAAGAACACCATAGGCCAAGTGCCTAACCATTGGGTAAATACGGTCAAACAATCCAAAAAACTGCAGATTACTTAAACTGACTCAAAAACCATTTAAAGACACTGGAAAATGACTCAAAAAATGACTCTGACACTAACTCAAAATTGACTCTAAAACTCTAAAAACAGCATAAAATCAACAAGATTTATAGCCTTCACTTAGGGGCCCAAGCCTAGATGATATTCTCCCCCAAACTTTTCATAAAATATAAATTCGTATGTACAATGAAAGCGAAACATTCTTTCAGAAACTGCATCAGAAATAATAATGTTTCAAGAGCCTAGCATTGAATGGTCCTCCTAAAAATTCATCTCCATTCATCTCTTGTAGCAAATAGGCATTTTGTCCTCAATAATCCAAGATCTTGTAGGATCCCTTCCAAATATTTTCAAACTTCTCGTGCTTACCTTTATCTTCATTTCTTGCATCCCATCTCAACACTACATCCTCCAGCTGAAATTTATCTTCTTTGGTTTTTCGATCATAAATATTCTTAATTCTCTCCTGAAGCTTAGAAGAAGTATGAGAAACTTCCTCCCTTATTTGCTGAAGATGAATCATTTGATTGATTCGGTGTTGCATATCATCTTCTTCACTATCTTCCTCCTATAATAATCTCATAACCGGGACTATAAGTGATGTAGGAAACACTGGATTTGTACCATAAACTAGTTCAAAAGGTGACATACCTATAGACTTATTTGTGCTCACTCGGTCTGCCCACAAAACATTGGTAAGCTTTCGGTGCCAATTTTTCTTGTTCTCCTCTAACATTTTCTTAATGTTATTAACTAAATATTTATTAGAGGACTAAACTAATCCATTGCCCTGTGGATAATATGCAGTGGAATGACCCAATCTAATATTATACTTGTGACAAAACTCAACCATCTTCTTTGAATTAAATGCTTTAGCGTTATCTGTAATAATCTTGTGAGGACAACCAAAACGAGGCAAAATATTGGATTCAAAAAATTGAATGATTACCATGTTCGTAGCTTGCCTTGTAGGAATAGCCTCGATCCACTTAGTGAAGTAGACGGTGGCTATTAGAATCCATCTGTGTTGTGCCGATGATGTGGGATTAATTTCCCCAATAAAATCAAGCCCCCACTATTGAAAAGGAGTATTTACTACAATAGGCTTCAGCGAAAGAGGAAGGAGTTTCCTTTTTCGTTGAAAACCCTGACATTCATGACAGTTTGTGACTATTTTGTATAAATCAGAAAACAAATTTGGCCAATAATACCCTGCTCTCAACAATTTGTTAGTTGTTGTTTTCCAAAAAAAATGGCCTCCACAATATCCCCTATGGAAGTCATCCATTACCTGCTTAGCTTCATCTTCAACCAGACAATTCAAAATATCACCTCCTGGATCTTTCCAATAAAGGGCACTTCCTAGAATGCAGTATTTAGCAGATTTCAATTTCAAAGACCTACCTTTACTTTTTGACACTCCAAGAGGAGGAGATAAGTGTTGAAGAACGTATGCTATATCAAAATACCATGGTGATGTAAGAAACATTTCAGATACCTATATTAGAGCGCCATCTTCATCAATATCATATGTCATTGCTGCAATAAGGTTTATGTCTAGAGCATGCAAGTTGAATTCAGCCATCAGCTTGGCTAACCCTATCCCTTGATCAGTTTGGTAGGCCTTATCTCTAGATCATACTCTAGCATAGCTGTTATCCACCTACCTCTTCGACCTTCAGGATCAGTCTGTGTGAGAATCTCTTTCACTGCTGCATTTGGAACATAGGCTATAGTATGTGAATGTAGAATATAAATCCGGAAATCTTTCAAAGCTTTTATTAGGGCTAAAGCTTGTTTCTCAATAATTTTATAGCGAAGAGCAGCATCTCGAATGGCTTGTAGAAATTATATAACATATGCATTATATATCCGGATTCTCCTGATCTAACAATATTTATCTTCTTGCTAAATACAGAATCCTTCCACTATTAATCTTTTGCGGATATTTAAAAAACTCAATTGCAAACACATGAAGCAATAAAAACAATCGCACATAACACAGACTTTTAACGGGAAATCCTGAAGCTAAAAACCCCAAATATCATATATTATGTATCATGGAGATCCTGTAACAATCAAATACAAATATTAGTACATCAAGCTCTCAGTACAATACAATCGTCCCACACTAACACGAAGAAATCTGCAAATCCATGCTCTGATTTCTTGCCACCTGATAGCCTGCCTCCACTGCGCAATCCCTGTTGAAGAAGACCCCTGAATGAATTCGAATTACCCTTTCCTTGACTGTGCAATCCTCATTGGCAACTCCAATGATCACTATAGTGACAACAAATAGTCCATCTCACCCTTTCACCTACCTCTCCACTGGGTCTCCACTGGAACTGACATGCACTGTAGTTAATTGTTGTATTTGTGTAGTTGATTAATGATTTATTATTTTTGAATTAATTAACTAATTAATTCACTCCACTCTCACTAGTGTATCATTCAGTTATACTAGATACAACTAGCTCAACTGATTTTAACTCCAATAACTGAGTTAAACTGAATAAAAACTCCATGAACTACTCTTCCAACATTGTCATAACTTTCCACTTCAGTTCTAACTGAGTCCTCCATGCATGAACCACCAGTAAACCCTAGGAATTGTGTAATTCCTTTAGCCCACTGATTTTCCAAATCTGTACACTGAAATAAAGTGATTCACGAGAATAAGTTGTTGTTTATTGTCAGATTATTATTAAAAGCTAATAATAACCAACATGCATCTATTTTTAGATTGACGATCTATAAATAGACTTCACCCAATATTCTAAAAATAGAATTTCATCTATTTTTCCAACTTGACCAACCATCCACAAATAGCATCCTGCAACTTCTGAAATATGATCACCATTTCTAAAAATAGACAAAGTCTAAAAATATACTCTCACCTAAAAATACCTGCGGGCCCACTTAGTGAAGGTGACTGGTTTTCACTAAGCTCATCATCTTGTTGAATCTCAACACTTCCTCTCAACAAGATAGGGATTGTCCTTCACCCCGATCCTGCCTCCATGGTATTCGAATTTGCACCTGGTGAGCGCCTTCATCAAAATATCTGCATCCTGATCTTCCGTAGGAATGTACTGAAGCAACATGATCTTCTGCTGCACACAATCTCTGATATGATGATACCAGATATCAATATGTTTAGATCTATCATGAAACACACGATTAATCGATATTTTAATGCAACTCTGATTATCACAATGTATCATTGTAGGATCTAAATGTGAACCGAACAAACCGACCAGGATCTTCCTCATCCAGATAGCCTCACATGCAGCTTGACTTGCTGCCATGTATTCTACTTCTGCTGAACTGAGTGCCACGGATATTTGTTTCCTGCTGTACCAATAAACTGTTGTAGATCCTATACTAAAAACCCCTCCTAATGTGCTCTTTCTGTCTGTTGGGCTGCCTGCCCAATCTGCATCCGTGAAGCCAAGCAACTTCACCTCATCCGTCTGTCTGTACCATAAGACATACTCAGCTGTGCCCCTGAGATATCTCAACACATGCTTGCTTGCCTTCCAAAAGAGCTTGGTAGGCTTAACCATTGGCTATAAAAGTTGGTTCACCGCATAGCATATGTCTGGTCTTGTATTAAATAAATACATGAGCGAACCAACCAATTTTTGATAAACAGTGGCATCCACTACCTCTGGCGATGTAGCATCCTCTTTCCTCCAATTTCCTGGAAGAGGAGTGTCGATAGGCTTGTAGCCTTGCTTGTAAAACTTATACAGTATCTCCCAGGCATAGTTTCCTTGAGACACAAACATTTCACCTTCCCGTTGCCATATTTCCAATCCAAGGAAATAATGAAGGAGGCCCAAATCCTTCATCTTGAACTCCTTTGCAAGATTTGCCCTGCATGAGTGTATCAACTGCTCATCACCCGTTAGTATTAAATCATCAACATAAAGAACAATTATTAAAAGCTTACCCTCCACCAAAATTTGATACAGGTTTTCATCCGCCTCACTCCTGGTGAAGCCAAGTCCAGTGAAATAGTTGTCAATCTGTGTGTACCAAGCACGAGGTGCTTGCTTCAGCCCATACAATGCTCTTTTGAGTCTGCACACATGCGACTCGCTGCTAAAGATCTCAAATCTTTCAGGATGCTCAATGTACACCTCTTCCTCAATGATACCATTAAGGAACACAGTCTTCACATCCATCTGATGAATGTGCCAACCCATCTATGCTGAGAGAGCAAGGATGGTCCTTATAGAAGAATATCATGCAACAAGTGCAAAGGTTTCTTCATAATCAATCCCCTCGATATGTGAGAAGGCCCAAGCAACAAATCTTGCCTTATACTTCTCGATGCTCCCATCAGCAGCTTGCTATACCTTGTAGATCCATCTTGATCCTACAACTTATTTACCCACCAGCCTTGGAACAATCTCCCAAGCACTATTTCTGACAATGGAGTCATACTCCTCCACCATGGCATCTACCCATGTGGGCTCCTGCACTGCTTCTTCGAAAGAAGATGGCTCTGTCACGATACACTTGCTCATAAGAGCCATGTATCTAGTAAAATGGTCAGGTGACTGTCTCTATTTGCACTGTGATGCAGGGACTCCTACATTCTGTGTCGCATCAAGATTCAATCTCTCAGCGTCTGTGGTACGCTTTCTACCTTGTTTGATGTTTGGTTCTGCATGAGTGGACTCCTCCACTCCATGAATCTCCTCCTGTAGCTGATCCACATCTAGAGGCTCATCTTTGGGAACAAGTAGATCCTCCTCTGCATGCAAGTGTAGCTCCCTCTCAAGTGACAACTTCATGGCTTTCACCTCATTGAATTTTATATCTCATCGCACCACAGTCATCCGACTATCTAGAAAATACACACAATAATTATGGGGTGTTTCTGTGTACCCCGCAAATATCCCAACTTCTGCAGTCGGCTCCAGCTTCTTCCTGGCGTCCTTTGTCACATGAATGTAAATAGATGAGCCAAAAATCTTCAAATGAGAAATATCAGGCTTCTTACCAGTAAAATCTTCTTCAAGTGTACTCATGCCAAGTACTCTATGAGGACAACGGTTTGGCACATAAACCACAGTTTCCACCCACAAGTGCATCGGTAGGCCCTGGTCATGCAGCATAGCTCGTGCAGCACCCACGATAATTATGTTCTTCCTCTCCGCAACCCCATTCTATTGTGGGTTATGAGGCGCTATGAGTTCTCTTCAAATTCCTTCTTTTCTACAGAATTCTTTGAATTCTCCCGAGATATATTCACCACCATTATCACTCCCTAGAGACTTCACTTGCTTCCCTCACTCCTTCTCCACTAATGCTTTAAACTCACAAAACTTTGAGGATGTTTCGCTCCTCTTCTACATGAAGAAGATCCAGCATCTATGAGAATAGTCATCAACAAAAATAACATAATACCTATTTTTTTATGTTGAAGCAACCAAGAAAGGTCCACACATGTCCGCGTGAATTCTCTCCAGGATCACCAAAGCATGGTTCTCCTTCTCATGAAAGGTGGTCTTCACAAAATTACCCATAGTACATCCCTTGCACTGATCTAACTATGCAAGAGTACCCTTGGGAAGTCCAGTAGAAATCTGCTACAAAATCTTCAAAGCGCCATGGTGAAGATGGCCTAATCTCTTGTGCCATAATTCGCCCTCATCCTGGCTCACTACTTCTTCTTCTTTGCCCACCATTGTAGCACAGCCATCTATCTCCATCTTGTAGAGATTCTTAACTCGAATCCCTATCTTCTTGGTTTAACCCGTTGTTTTATGTCGAACAAAGTCTTTTCCCTCACTGAAAACAATGTCATAACCTTTGTCTTCCAACATTGCGACCGAGACCAAGTTCTTCTTCAGACCTGGAACATGCATACCATCTTCAACAAAAATGGTTTACTTGACTCCCTCTCAAAGGTAATGGTCCCAATGTCGGTCGCACTGTATCGACCATCGTCGCCCATCTCTATATGCATTTGGAGATCCTTCTCCTCCAAGTCACTAAACAACTCCTTGTCTCCCATCATATAGAAAGACACACCACTATCAAGATACCACACCGATCCCATTGCGCTTGAAACCAAGAATGTGATCAAAGAGAAATCAAGTTCAAATTACGAGGCTAACGCCTCACCCGCTGCAGCTCCAGCAACCTTCTTCTTCTTCTTCTTCTTTGGGCAGTTAGTGGTGAAATGCCCATGTTCGTGATAGTGAAAACACTTCACTTTGGACAAATCCTGCTTCTTTCCTTTAGCCTTGAATTTTGAAGGGAATTTCTTCCCCTTCCCTTTCCTTGCTTTGGCAGCCAAAGCGCAATTCTCTTCATCTTCATTCTTTGATGAAGAGCCATCCCTGGTACTTCGACTTTCTCCTCCTACACAAGATCCGACCAAAGTCGCTCCCATCCCGACAGTTTCTCTCGTCCATTGACAGAGTCTTCGTAGGTATGAAAAATCTTCAGAAGCCCAAGGAGAGCCAAGCTCAACAAGTCTTCATCATCAAAAGTAATCCCCACACTTCCCAGTTCATCCTTCCAATGGACAAACTTCGTGTGATCTTTTGGAATACTATCGCCCTTCTCCATTTTTATTTTTCTGAGCTTATCTTTAAGTGCCAACTTCCTCTGGTCACTTCTGCTTTGGAAAAAATATGTCAAAGCCTTCCACATTGAAAATTGAGTGGATTTCCTGTGAAGGTTTGACACAATATGGTCCTTCACACCTTCCAACAGAATTCTTATTGTCTTTGCTACCTTCTTTTGCCATGCGTCAAGTCCTGCAGCATCACTAGAATCCAGCTTAGGAACATCGCTATCAATGAACTCCTTCAGTCCATTATCCTCTAGCACCACCTCCATCCTGTCCTTCCAGATTATTTAATTCGAGTTTCCATCAAGGGAATACTCCAATCGCAACCCATTGAATTTCAATGTATACTCAACTATCGCACCAAGAATTTTTTGCTGCAAATTCGAATTGTCCACTAGCACAAACTCAGTAATTCTTCACAATTTCAATCTTCAAGAATTAACACTACTCCGATACCATGTAGAAATTATATAACATATGCATTATATATCTAGATTCTCCTGATCTAAAAATATTTATCTTCTTTCTAAATATAGAATCCTTCCACTTTTAATCTTTTGCGGAAATTTAAAAAACTCAATTGCAAACACATGAAGCAATAAAAACAATCACACATAAAACAATTGTTTAATGGGAAATCCTGAAGCTATAAACCCCAAATATCATATATTATGTATCATGGAGATCATGTAACAATCTCATACAAAGCTTAGTACATCAAGCTCTTAGTACAATACAATCGTCACACACTAACAAGAAGAAATCTACAAATCCATGCACTGATTTCTTGCCACCTGATAGCCTTCCTCCACTGCACAATCCCTGCTGAAGAATACCCCTGAATGAATTCGAATTACCCTTGACTTGACTGCGCAATCCTCATTGGCAACTCTAATGTGTGTGTGATGCAATCAATGCATCACTATAGTCACAACAGATAGTCCATCTCACCCTTTCACCTACCTCTCCACTGGGTCTCCATTGGAACTAACATGCACTGTAGTTAACTGTTGTATTTGTTTAGTTGATCAATGAGTTATTACTTGTGAATTAATTAAATAATTAATTCACTCCACTCTCACTAATCTATCATTCAGTTAGACTAGATACAACTAGCTCAACTTAGTTTAACTCCAATAATTGAGTTAAACTGAATAACAACTCCATGAACTACTCTTCCAACTTTGTCATAACTTTTCCACTTCAGTTATAACTGAGTCCTTCATGCATGAACCACTAGTAAACCCTAGGAATTGCGTAATTCCTTCAGCTCACTGATTTTCCAAATCTATACACTGAAATAAAGTGCTCCAAGAGAATAAGTTGTTGTTTATTGTCGGATTATTATTAAGAGCTAATAATAACCGACATGCATCTATTTTTAGATCGACGATCTATAAATAGACTTCACCCAATATTCTAAAAATATAATTTCATCTATTTTTCCAACTTGACCAACAATCCACAAATAGCATCCTACAACTTTTGAAATATGATCACCATGTCTAAAAATAGACATAGTCTAAAAATATACTTGCACCTAAAAATAGCCTATGGGCCCACTTAGTGAAGGTGACTGATTTTCACTAAGCTCATCATCTTATTGAATCTCAACATGGCTCGACCAAACAAAGCAATAGGTTTTTCAACTTGGTCTCTCTTTTGCATCAAAACTGCAGCCAAAGTATGCTCGGATGCAAATGAAAATATTATGAAATCACTAGTATAATCTGGACTAACCAAAATAGGGGTTGTACTTAAAGCAAGCTTTACCAAGTTGAATGAATTCATAGCATCGGTGGTCCATTTTACACTTATTTCCTTCTTCAACATATTAGTCATTTCTCTCAAATGCTCAGCTAAATTAGGGACAAATTTGCATAGTGAGTTCATCTTACCATTGAAAGCCTGTATCTCTTTTTTGTTCCATGGAAAGTATATCTTCTGAATGGCTTCTACTCTGGAAGGATCAATACGAATGCCATCTTTGGAAATTATATGACCAAGCAGTTTTCCTTCCTCCAAGGCAAAAAAACTCTTCTTCGGATTTAAATAAATCCCAAACTCCCTGCATTTTTGAAAAAAAATTCTCAAATGATACAAATTTTCATCATCAGAACCAGAAAACACTGTCAAATCATCTAGATACACTACTAAGAAAACATCCTTCTCATTAGCAACGGCTATATCCATCGCCCACTGAAAATTATCCCCTGCATTCTTGAGTCTGAATGGCATTTTAACATACTGAAACGTTCCCCATGGTGTTGTGAAAGCAGTTTTACCTTAGTCTTCTTCATGTACCAAAATCTGATTATAACCTGAATAACCGTCAAGTAGTGACATATGTGATGCTCCAACTACCTTTTGCAGAACATGGTCCATCTTAGGAAGGGGGTAATTATCCTTTAAAGATACTTTATTCAAATTCCGGAAATATTTGCATAGCCTTATCTCTCTGGTCTTTTTCCTTACCTGAACCAAATTTGAAATCCAATCAGAAAACCTAATTGGCACAATAATACCTAATTTGTACAGTCAATTTACCTCTTTCTTAATGGATGGCAGCAATCTTGGGTTTATCCTTCTCAACTTCTACCTGAAGGGTTTCTGATCCAGCTTGATGGGAATAGTGTGTTAAATAATATTCTTATCATAAACCTTCAAATATGCATAATCCCATGCAAAAATATCAGAAAATTCAGAGAAAAATTTAATGTACCTATCTTTCACCTCGGGAGACAATGTCTTAGACAACTTAACCATCTTGGGCTTGTCTTCTTTTCCAATGTTCACATCTTCGACACCCTTTTCTATAGGAATCAATGTTGGTTTCCTGGCCACATCATCCTGATCGAACAAATCTTCTAAAGGTATCAGACTTCTAGGAATAACATTATCTTTCAGGTGCAAAACATTCATCTGACGGGCTTCTATCTCTTGATCATCAACATCACAAACATCATCAATAAAAGAATCTTTGAATTTTCCTTCATTCTGTAAGAAACTATTAATTTATTTGTCATCCAAAAAAACTTGCCAGTACCTTAAATCATTTGGAATAGTAGGTATATTTTTGACATGAATTTCAAATTTATTACTGGAGTTCATTGGAATTTTAAGATTACTTGCTATTGTAGCAAGAGAATCTGCAATGATGTTCTGATCTCTTGGTACTATTGTTAATGTATACTCAGGAAAAAAATTTAGGACATCCAAGACTGCATTTCTATAAGCTCTTATCCACAGATGCTTTGCTTGATACTCTCCTTTCACCTGCTTTATGACAAGCTCAGAATCACCATAAACAAATGTAATATCCCAAAATTGGAACTGCTAGCAAAGCATGCCTGAAAAACACATTTTTTAGGAATGGATGCTAAAACACTTGAAATCAGCCCTTGGAACCCTCATATTTGAGTATCTCAGACCTAAATCCAAAAGGATATCAGAAAAAAATCTTTCTAGGTGGGTTAAATAGATCTCCCACACCTAGTACAACTAGAAAATTGCCCAAAGGAGGGACTGCAGCACTATGTGACAGAACTGCTCAGAAAATAACGCAGTTCAGCCCAATACATGTAGGAGGCCAATATGTAGGCTCAATCATGTCATTTAAAATAGTATTTCAAGATTATATTGAATCCCATACATCATAGAACAGAAAATAGGAAACTTTACATGAAGAAATGCCCAAAATAAGAGGCTGCAACCATAATATATGAATGTACAAGCTTGAAAACATTATTTCATTGGCTAAAAAAAGATGTAAGTTACACTTCAGATCTATAGAAGATATCTGTACAAAAATATATATCTATATCAGATCTATACACTATAGAGTCTCCTCTTCAAAAGCCCCTTGGGGTTTTCAGCAGAAAATGTAGTACATGGAGTAGATCTAGGATCTAATGCAGCTGATCTGTAGAATGATTCATAATTTCTAAAGCTAATCCATCATTATTCAGATCAGATCTGAATGGAACATGGATTATATCTATAATCCATGGATCACCACAATGAAGGGCAGATTCCCAACACTAGATATATCTCCTTCTTGAAGCGCCAAAAGACCCTGCAACTTTCTCCTTGCAAATAACGCAGTTCTGGAAGACGGACTGCACTATTGGCTCTAGATAATGATGTGGCCTGATGCAAAGATCTGAAAATGATCTCTCCTCATCCAATACTCTCTTTCCAGGGGGATATAAGCCTTTCCCACTTAAAAGAGGCACTATAATGGCTTAGATTTGAATAGATCTAGCCTCCACTTGCTACAGCTTACAAGGAAAACCAAACCCTCAACATGATCTGCATTGTAGTTGGAAGAAGATCTTGGCCAAATTCCTGACAGTGGTCAAGAAATGCAAGACTCCACCAAGAGACCTCTCAAGGAAGGAGGTGGGATTCTCGATCAGGAACACCCAAGTACTAAACAACACTATTCTCAGCTAAGCAACTAGAGAATGAGGGATGTCTAAACAGACAATACCTTCATAATAATAACATCATCAACCCCTCTCATGTTTTCCTCCTCCTCCTTAAATAAGATGGAATCCTTGCCAAACCTTAAACCATCTCAATGATTTAGTTGAATTGACATGATTAGCCTCCAACTAAAACTGCGCTGGGCATCTAGGTGGTGCAATGTATCTAAACAACGATGTTTATTTGGTCCAGTTGACCTAGTCAAATGACTTAATCCCTTTCATACATAAGGGTGTTTTGCTGAAGCAGCCCAGATTTAGCCTTGTTCACATGGGCATGTATTTATTCTGCTGTTTTAGGAGTTTAATTTATCCTCCTTTACAATTTTATTCTTGCAACAAGAAAATGAAATCAAAATAGAATATTCCTATTAGCTTGGATAATGAGGAATATTACAACAAAAATTCGTTTTGCACCAAGTTCCTTCAAAATTTTAAGACTTGTAATCAAGGCTTCATACTCCGCTTCATTATTAGAATAGTCAAAAGCCAATTTATAAGAGCATTCTATAACACTATATGGAATTACACCTGACTTACCAACTGGAATTCGGATCCAAATACCAATACCCGCACCTTCTTTACCCAAAGCACCATCAAAATCCATGCTCTAAAGGCCTTCTTCGTCTTCTAGATGTTGAAACTCAACTTTTTATTCTATTTTATTTGGGACAGTCACCTGATTTTTTTGTTCTGTACTGATTTTATGTTCTTCAGGAGGCTGCTCGAAAGAAATCACCACTTCAAAGGTCATCACTTCTGAATTCACCACTTATTTTTCTTTATCCAAAACTGCTCTAAAACATTTTAAAACTTATGGAATATCTTTTGCTATTACTAACTGATTATTTACATCATTCAAATCACCATCATTATTAAAAATAAAAGATTCAATATTTGTATGTACAGCTTGTATCAGATGATTGATATGCTTCTCCTTACTAGTTATCATATACTTCATTTTCTTTTCCCAGTACAATTTCCTCAATTGCCCAAAAACAAGAATAGTAGCATAGGAAAAGTCGAGTTTTAAAGTACCTTTGAGTTTGTCTCCCCATGATCTAGACTGTAGAATACCGAACCGAGGTGGTATATCAGCCACCACCACATCCATCAAAATATTCTTAGCTAGAATCTGATCTAAGGAAACCACTAAATCTTTAATGAGACCAATGCAACGAACTCTACTAGAGAGAATCAAATTGTGAGAGGCACCGAAATCAAGCATATTGTTGTGAAGTATGTACTCATGCAGTCTAAGGCTTAAATAAAAAGGAGGAACTTCACTCTCTCCTAATTTACCATCTACAGCTAGACCAAAAATGAGCTCAAAATGGTCATCTTCAACATTAACCATATCAGACAAAGAATCAACTAGAAACATTTTAGACACTTGATCTCTATAATGATTATTATTTACTAACTCTGTCAAAGGAATGGACACTTTCAATTTAGCTATTTCGTTTTCTAAATTAAAGGTTGTGACTTTATCTACCTCTTTGACAGCAGTATCTCTTCTAAGATTTAGATCCCTTGTCACAGTCTCCTTCTTCTGAATATATTTCTCTTTAGTAGCTAAGCTTGTTGATGGTTGATTGATGTTGCTATGATTTTGATCTGCAGGTTCTTTACCCTTTTTCTGAAGATCATTCTTTGACTGGACTTCTTTCCTTTTCTAAATAGAATTGATAGGTACAACTCTGCTCCTCAGAGAATATTTTTTCTACTGTGCACTTAAAGCTTTCATATATCCACATTGGTAATCATCTAATTCAAACTCTAAATCATCATCAGTTTCCAAGATATAGTCTTCATATGTTGGAGAATCGAGATATTCAATATACTCATCATCTTCAATCAAGTACATAGGTAATCCATCTGCTGTAAAGAAATGATTTGTTTCAATCACCAGATCTTCATCTTCTTCCTCTTCTGCTTGGACATAATTATGCTACAATGGGGTTCTAATCTGTTTTTTTTGTTGTTGTGTTGTTTGATCAGGTGCTTTTTGCTCTCTTTTCTTGATTCTCAACTACCGTTGCTGCCCTCTGAAATTTGGATTCTAGATTTGAGGTTCAGGTCTCTCTGAAATGGACAATTGGTCAACCATCTTCTCCATAGTCCAGAGTAATGAATCGATTTTTTCATCCAAACTGGATGTCTCCTCTTTGATAGTCACCCTCTTTTTTGATCTCATCCTTGCTCTTTTGGCCAGTAAATTAGATTCCACACTTACAACATTCTTCTGCATATCTGCTAAATTTGTAGGATCACGTTCATGCAACTAATATGCCATATCAGCATCAAATCCATCTATGAATTAGACAAAAACCATATTGTCCGGTGGTTTCATATGTGCAGGAAGAGCATTGTACACTGCATTAAATATTACACAATAATCTTGAATAGACTCACCAACATTCCATTTCATGTTCTCATATTCAGACAAGATTTGAAGAGGATTCTTCTTTTGTTCCCATCTTTCTACAAACTGATTAGGCAAAACTGCTAAGGTATCAATAGTGGCTGCAGGTAGAGCTCTGAACCATTTTCTTACTTCCCCTCTCTGGCTTTGTGCAAACAGCCTCATTTTCACATCCTCTATATAAATTTCATGAAGGTCAAAGAATTCATTCATCTTATCTACATGCTTTTGAGTTGTTATAGACTAAGTTTCACGAAACAAAGGGATTTTAGTTTGGTAATCTGTGGGAATTTGACCCGGGTTTTGAGGGAGAACAAGGGGGGCATATTTTTTAGCCATGATTGGAGGTGGAGGTGGAGGATTAACAACAGGATTAATCATAGGGATTTGGATGCCTGATGTGATTAAAGGAAGACTTGTCCCTGACTGAGTAGTGTGAACATCGGATGAGGAAGAAGGCTGGGAAAGAGGGATATTCTAAGTAATAGTAGTTGAAGTAATGGAAGAAGAATTTGAGATCTAAGGTCTGCTTGCCAGCCAAATACTTACTTGCGAAGAGTAGTTCTGAAAATCTTTAAGAGATTGTAAAAATTGTGTTGTTGATTAAGACCTTGATTGAAACCCTAATTGAGACTGTGAAAACTAATCTTCAACGGGACTATGGAAGGAAATGGAGGAATCAATAACTGTCTCGTCAATCCAACTCAAAGATTTACTCTGAAATAAACTTTTCTCAAAATTTACATCAAATTCAATATCTTGCAAATTTTCTAACCCTTCGGGAAATGAATGAGCTCTGGGAATGGAACTTCTTTGTGATTGATTTCCAACTGAATTAGAAGTCTCAACAAAAACTTTACCTTTTCTTCCAATGTTCCGAGGATCATTAAAAATGGTGGGAGGATTCGGATCGGGATTGGATCTGGTATATCTTCGGGAAGCCAGTATGTCCAATTTCAAAAGAAAATATGCACTTTACAAATTTTTCAATTCAGCCTTTGAATAAACTCTAAAACTTATCATCCATAATTTTAAGAATTCCAATGAAAAATTATTACTGGGGTTGATTCGATCTTACTCTTTTCTTTCCCCAGCGGAGTCGTCAAAATGTTATCACTCGGATTCATCCTTAAGGCTGAGAAGGTAATCCTAAGGTAACCTCAAACCAAACTTTGGACTTGGTATCTAGCCCTACCAAGTCAGAGATGGATTTCTTAATAGAATCACAGCCAAGAGGGTTGGATGAAAAATATTTTAGGTTAGCTAAGGAATACAAGGGGTTTTGATTTTGATTTTAGGGTTGGGCTCACTAAACAGGATTTAGGTCAAGGGGAATAGATCAGGGTTAGAGGGATGAAATTGCAGTATTTTTGATGGGGCAAGGTAGGTAAAATATTTAACATTCAAAGAGGATTAAATGAGATGAAAATACTATTGAGGAGCTAAGGAAAGCATCTGAAATGTATTTTCCCTAAACTGAAGAAAATGAACACATTATACTGAATTTCCCAAAACAGAGCATAACTAAATATGAATTTTGTCTTTCAAACTTGAAATCGAGTATATTTTAGATGTGAAATGTTTTATTAATTAACAATACATTCTAACAAATCAATCACAAAGAAGAAAAAAAGTTAAAAACTCATTCCACATGGATCCCAAGAAAATAACTGCAATTTTCCATTAATGTCCAAGCCAGAATGATACTTGATCAATACAATCTCTTCAAATGATACCAACTATTAAAAATACTGAAAAACTACACCTTATAGACTTCAAAACCACTTCCTCTCATCCTCAAGGGTCGAATCCATGAGGTGAGGGAGTTGTTACACCAAAAGTTGAACTGAATGCTAGAGTCTAGGATGAGGAAAGTGGCTCATTCCTATATTTTAGAATGGTAACTTTCTAATTTAACCAAGTAGAAAGTAAAATAGAGGTGAAACTTCAAAATTTGAGTAAACTGGTATAATTATAAATTCCTTGGCAAACATGCAGCGACATGACAAAAACATTGACCTGTTTTGCAAGCCACTTTGGGAGGCCTTCCTCTTGTCCAAATCAGCTCCATGATAGCTCATTGGAAAGGTCTCTGAGTTTAATTTGCAAATATGCTTTCACTTTCCAAAATAGTGTCCATTTTCCCTGTCAAAAACATGTTCTCCCAAGACTGTTAAACTCGCAGTGCCAAGGTCAAAAAGAGGGAAAAAACATGATTTTTTGGTGGTTTTTTGCCTCTTTGAGTGGCCAATTCTACTCCAAATCTCCTGAAAATTTTTGAGGTTGATGTACTCATCATTAGGAACATGAGGATGCTGACCATTTTCCATTTGGCATTGCTCATTTAGCCAATTTTCTGCATGCTAAATTGTCCCAAAAAATCAAAATTTGCACAAAAGTGCCACATGTGCCAAAATTGTGAATTTGCTTGCTGATTTAGAGGTTATAGGCATGGTGAGACACCTCAGCAAGAATATTCAACTTCTCCTTCTCCTTTGACTCGGTTAAAGCCTGAATATTTGCATGGAAACGTTTGAGCTTAGCCCTTGCAATCTTATTTCTCATGGCATAGTGTTTCGCCATCTTCCTTTGAATGTCAATGTCCTTCTTGGCTTTCTCTAACAGGCCCTCCAGATGCAAATTGGCTCTCTCAAGCCAATAATCTCTGTCTCTGCTAATCTCTATGACAATCAGCTCACTTAGAGTAAGCTCCTCTGCCAATTCAACCACTTTCTGCTTTTCCCGAGCTAAAGCCTTATTTAGCCCAATTGTCCTCGGTATCTGTCACGGAAGCTGATCTTCCTCATCATCACTATCATAAAATATACCTAAGGTCTCATCTAGCAAGGCCTTGGCCTTTAATACCTCTCTCCGAGCTCTGATTTCCCTGATCTCACTGATGGTTTTCTTTTTCTTCAACTGCTGATTCTCTAGCTCAAGAAATTCAATTAGGTACCATGCTCTACCAATATTAGCTTGAAGCTCACTAATATTGGCCTCCTTGCCTATGATCACTGCACTAGTAGCTCTCTCCTCATCCTCATCATTAATCTCAATCATCTGAAACTCCTGCTCAGTTTCATGTTTGTCCTCCTACTCAACAATGATAGGCTCTGTAGCCTTTTCCTTGCCCTTGTCTACCTGTTTTTCTGATGGAGAAGGCATGGCCCCTTTCAAACCATGTGAAGCAAACACATGCATGTGGCCTCTCTATATGTCAAGGAAAATGGCTCAATATCATTCAATTTCGTGTAAGCTGCCTCAATGTCCCTTTCACTGCTTGATGCTCTGGTATCATGATGTGATGGTGAAGGGTTATAGAATCGTGATGAGGTAGGATCAACATGAGGTGAATGGAACTGAGTGGGTGGTGATGTATGAACAATGGGATGTGAAGGATAAGAGGATACGAGAGGATGAGATGATGAAGGGATATCTTGCTCATGATGGCTAGGTGGGGTAGTGAAAACCTCATTTGCAATGAATGCATCCCATGAAATGTTTGCCTGCTGAAGTTGATGCATGACCACCATTTTGATGAGAGAATGATGAAATAGACTCTGCATTTTCTGATTGTAATCCCTCTTTTTCACAATGTAAGCCATCTTGTCAATGCTATGGAAAAGATAGTAAGGTAAGTGTAGCATTCTAACTCTAGTGAAATTCATGAGGAGACGGATATGGTGTGATTAGAGTCAAGAAAACCTCCCCTCACAAGTGAAATACTTCATTATTATCTTCATCATGGGCACATACCAGTCAAGGAGATGAGAAAAATGGAATATTGACTTCTTGTGATCCTTGTACCTAGGTTTGAGGTACGGTTCTAATAGATCATGTCCAAGTTTGCTTGTTTAAACCACCTCTCTCCCACACTAGGTATCCCTGTAGCAGCTGTAATGGCATTGGTGGACATATCAAAGGTAACCCCAGCAATAATGACCTATTTTTTATGTAGATTAGTGATGAACATTGTTTTTAACTCCGGGTGATTTTGGACTTGCTGCACTCTCTCACAAAACTGAAAACAACCCACATGTTTAAAGCAAGACATAGTGAGAGGAGAGGAAACAAGTTCTCTTGTGGTTATGGGTTCAAACCTGTTTGTTTTCCTTCCCTTATGGTCATTTCTCCTTGGCATTTTTTCCTCACCAACACCAATATCCTCTTCTTCACACATTTTCAAATTCTAATTTGTGAAACCCTAAGGTACAAGTGAAATGAGATGAGGGGAAGGGGATGAGATGGCTAACTTGAAAGGTGAAGGGAATGAGTGTAGGAAATGAGTGAAGGGAAAAACTATATCAATGAAAACCCTAAATCAATTAAATTACCCTCTCTATGACTGATATTCTGTTTAGGAGGATGAAACAAGTGTATAAACAGTGATCACAAACTTGTAATTAGGGTTTTCATTAGAGTTTCATTTCAATTCATTCAAGAATCACCAAATAGCTTAGAAACAAGGCTTATGACATGTAATTAATTCTTAAAATTTCTTGGAGGACTTTTGGAGAAATTTGGAATTGTTTTGAACTTGTTTTGATTGCTAGAACACTCAGCAATCTTCCTTGTCTAGGCGCGCAACACTACTGTGTGAGTGTGTAGCGCTTGTTCAAACATGCAGTGCCTCTCTGCAAGCATGCTGTTGTCGACAATTATTGTCTACCCTAGAGACAGCCTAGAGTTGCTATAGACCAATGCCTAGGACATCTTAACATAGCAAGGAGCTCATAATATGGCTTGGGTTGTCAATCCAAAAGCTCTCTTACTATCTCTTGCAAAACAAGGAAATTAGTTTAAATGGAACCAAACTCTCTCAGAAGCTGATATAAAGATAAGAATAATGTAGGAATAGCATGCAAAACTCCAATACAAAAGCATCAGAAAGTTAAGAGACAACTTACTGCAAAGAGGGCCAGTTCAAATAATATGCCATAGAAATCAAATATCAGAAAGTGGATGCAATGAAGAAACATGAAGAATATACTAGTTAGCATGAGGCTGATACCCAGATACACAACAAAACGACATATGGGCTTATCCAACTAAGAATCCATACATGACAATGGCGTTTTAAAAGCACCCTCCTCAAGTAACTAATATAGCAGAAAATATGGATGAAATGAACATGGAACAATATATCATGACTAGGCCTATTTAAAGTGCTTGACTAATCCAAGTATGGGCACCAACTAGGACGAATCCTTACTTAAGACCAGTGAGCCACTCGCATTCTAGAACATGATACAAGAAGATAAATAGCATGAAATGAGATTTTATATTAACACATAAGAGAAAATTACATACTGTGAGATACCAAAGACCAGAATCCTCATTACAGTTATAACTCCTCCTCACTGAGACCCTACGGGCTCTGAGCCTTCATACATAAGTGTTACAAGATGTATACAAGAACTTCTCACTGCACAGTTTACTGATAGAAATCTGGAACCCTTACAATGTCTTTCTTCCTTATTTTTATAACAGAAACAGAAAGCTCTAGAGAATTAGGTAGGTGATATACATTTAATGATCTAATTTAAAACAAATCTAAAAGAAAAACCCGCCTATGCTGTTTGACGGTGCTGAACTGGTGCAAGTACTCTGCTGCTGTTTTATGAAATAAATGTTGAGGATGAAAATCTCCTCATAAACATGACATAAAGAATAAAATATACAAATGTTTTGTACTTGGCTGGAGGAGGGAAATCTGCTACAATAAAACCTTGAGGTTGCTTGTTTTTGTGCATGGTACTTTTGGCCCTCTAATCTTGAATTAAAATGCCAGATCTTTAATGCAGGGCAAGGCATTTCTCGATCTTTCACTGATTTTCGTAGGCTGCCCCATTAATATTTCTTGCTGTGTAATCTTTCCCTCTGCAGGCGTATTTAGGGTTCAATGAATTTTATCTATATTTCCATTAATGAGGTTATGTCAAAACAACTACCCTCGGCTTCCCTCTTGAATTTCTTCCTCGAAAACTGTTGAGGGCGGTGCTCTTGACTTCTGCGAACCAAGCAGTGAACCATGATTATTTTTCTACCGCGGCAAACTTGCAAAAACAAAAACCAGTTAAGGAAAACCAGACAGGGATGGAGATGAAGACGATGGTGACGTCGAAGACATGGCCATATGGCAAGAACATGCAGGGTGGCAGAGAAAATACAGTGGAGATATTGATAAACAGACATATTGTAGTTTTTCCACGTAAAACACAACATATGAACAAAAATTGATGAATAAGAATGCAATATATACATATACAAATGGCGGGGATGATAATACAATGGGTACGCGGGGTGATGACACATAGGCGTACACAAATCTAGAAGGAAAAAATGACATGGCGGAGGACGGAGTCAAACAGGGAGAATGCGAGTGATTATGGGCCACACGCTCACTGAATGAGATCGACGGTTCTAAGTGCATCGTGGAGCAACAAAATGGTGGACCAAGGGCGTAATGGGCATGGGTTAAAACGCGTGTAGCTCTGGAGCATAACCACAATTGGATGGAGGGCATAGGATCGGATTACCACAATACATTCCGTTAACTGACTTTCGTCCAGAGGTTAACGCACGGGGAGGGCAAGAGCTTGGTTAATCAGCGCGCATCTCCGGAGCACCACGGCCATTGGATGGAGGCTCTAAGATTTGACGGTGGTCATTAATTCCGCTGCACGTCTTTGATCTTACTTTTAACGCGCAAAATGAGTGGTTACAGTCATCGTACATGAGGACACTTGTCACCCAGCGTATGGAATCGCTGGGTCCGCGGGAAATACCGCTCACCCAGAAATGGCGGTGCGGAATTAACCGTCGGTTTTCAGGCGTGGGGGGCCACCACGGGTGATCTGGTCGCGGGCCGTTGATTTTTATTGGATCGGATGGCTCTGACTTCGCCCAAAATCTCTGACAATAAGCTCCTGCCTGTCAAGCACATGGTTTTGTGCTCGAGTCATTTGAGAATCAAAACAAGGGGGCTGAGATCTCAGGAGCTAGGCCCGATAAAATTTTTAACTATGGGTTTTGAGCCTTTGTACAGTGTATTTTTTTTAGCGGAAAGGGTAATGACAAGCAGAATATGGAGTTTTTTGGCCACTGTAGCAGGTTTGAAAGGTTTATATGGGGTGGTAGGAAAAAAATTTGAATGGATGGGTTGACATGTACAACATCGGCTCCATCTGAGGACGGCATGTTCATCCTTGGACATGTCGAGAACTTGCAGACCCTTGATCATCTTGTATGTAGATTCCGCTCTTCAGCCCTTTTTCTTTTTCTTCAAAACTCATTAGCACACACAAATTATTAAAAGAATGATGAAACAAAAAGGAAAACTAATGTACAATATAATACACCAGGTTGTTTTTGCCTCTTGGGTCCCATACTTTGCTTTGCTGGTATTCACTAGTTGCATTATTCTTCAACTGTACCCTTCTACGTTTCCATATTTTGTTCTGCAACTTGCCTCTAGCTATGCTTTCACATTCTTATATTGTTTTTCCATTGCCGAATTTTCTCTGCTTTCTTACTGCTATCTGTTATTTCTGAGACACCTTCATCATCAGTCTTCTGATGCTGTCAATTTCCATGTCCAGCTCGTGTTTTGTCTGGAACTTACTTTTCCCACTGTTGTCTTCAATATGGCTCTTGAAAGCCTGATCGCCTTCTTCTTGTATTTTGAAAGGCAGTGGGATCTCTTCTTTTTGTTCCACAATAGCAGCTTTGAAAATTTTTCTCTCTGCTGGAAACATGCTGCTAGAAAGGACCCTTGATCCTTCTTCAAATGTTTGCAGGAAATGCACATAAGGATCATGAAATGATACCTGGTTAAGAGTATCTGGCAGGTAGGCTTCAACCAAGATTTTATCTCCTTTCACTGGATTGAGAAGAAGACTCTCTTGAGAGAGATAATCTCCTTCATTCTCTAAACTGGAGGACTCATCGTATATTGGAGCTGAATCCTTTTGGAGCTCTAGTATATTCTGCTCTGCTGTGCTGAGCTCTGTGAAAAGATCCATGAATTCTTGAGCAGGGGCTTGCTCCATTATTTCCTCTTTTTCAAGAGAAATCTCGTTGTTTTCATCTTGCTCAAGAATCTCTTCTTTTCTCTCCTCCTCTTCTTCTTGTATTGAATCATATTTATTCAACATAATCTCCAGCAACCTGATTTCTTCATTCCATGGGTTAAAATCTTCCACAGAATTTCCTTCCTTCTCTCTTCGCCTATCAAGTGATGTCAAATTTCTCTCATCAGCATCAATCCCCATGTTGGAGAATTCACCCTCTATTTCTAGGAATCCTGTCATCTGTTCTTCATCCTCAAATCCCTGCCAGTGCTTGATATTATCTGGGGTGAGTTCTGCTTCTGGAGGAAGTATGAAAGAGGCGACTTGAGATTGATATGCTGGTTGTTTCAACAGTTCAGTCAAGGGGGCTGGAATTTTGATCCTCTCAAGTTCTTTTTACAAATTGAAAGCAAAAGGGGACTTTTCTATTGAGACTTCTTTGGACTCTTCATTTCGATCTTGAGTTCTAGTCCGCTTCCTTGAAGATCTCAAATCGTATCTTCTATTGAAATGTGCTTGCATGAAATCATTAAATTGTTTACAATAATGGTCAATTTCTACTACTTCTTCTTCTTCTTGCAATGGGCATTCCATTTCATCATGGTTTGAGAAAGCAAGATTTGAATCTTCCAGTTTATAGGCAGCATCTTCAATGGAGTCATCTACTGGACCTTCCAGGTACAGGGGATGTGGTACCTGATCTTGCTGCTCCTTTGCTTCCCTTGGCAATATTTGCAGAGGTGGTCTCTTGAACTGGGGATTGTACCCTCTGTTTGGAGCATTATAAAAAATCTTGGGAGCAGTATTCTTGGTTTCCAGTTCAATTTTACCCAATTTATTAGTGAGATTCTTGATCATTTTACTCATTTCTTCAATTTTATCTGCATCCTTGTCCTAATTAGAGGTGGAAACCTCTTCCTTTCCTTTCCTTCTAGTATCCTGCTCAATTTTTCCTTTTATTTTTCTAGTGGAGGCAAAGTTTTCTTCCAGCTCTAGAGCATCTGACTGAGCATCATCTAAAGTAGCGGGTTTTCTTTCCCTCAAGGAGAAGCCAAAATCTGAATCGAAGGCTGCTATGAAAACCACCTTAGCAGCAGTTTGGTGAGGCTTCATCTCAGGAGGCAGGCTTAAATACAATTTATTAAATCTCTTAATAAACTCTGCTACACCCTCATTGTGTTTCTTCTTTAGAGTATTGAATTCAGTAAGACACTGACTATAATCTTTCTTTTCCCCCCATTTCTTGAGAAAAGTATTCTCCATGTCATCCCAGGTGGTCACTGAACGGTTTCCCAAAGTCTTGAACCATTTTCTGGCCTCACCATCCAAAGATTGCACAAACAATCTCAAGACCACAACCAAATGTTCTACATTTAAGTTTTCTGCAAAAGAGCAGAAAGTCTCAAGATGTTTCTGTGCATTAATTTCATTTTCTCGATTAAATCTGGGAAAAATCTTCAAATAATCCTGTGGCATATCATTGAGCACTTGAGGTAAGGCCAGTGGAGCATATTTATTCAACAGGAAATCAGGAACATTAGCCATTGGAGGAGGTGGGGCTATAACAGTTTGATGCACAAATGGAGGCAGAGGAGGAGGAGGAAGTGGAGTATAAATAACAATAGGGATGTACTGTACAGAAGTTTGAGGTGTAGATGGAAATAGTTCACGATTAACAGGGACTACTTCTGTAACTTCTTTAACTTCCTCAACCTCAAGGGTAAGATGAAAATTCTCTTTTGTTCTTGCACTTCCCCGGGGTGGAATATCTGAGCAATATTCGAGATTTTCCTCAGTGAAGTCGGGATTTTCTACTGGGAGTTCTTGAGAAGAGGAGGATGGGAAGTCTTCTACAGAATGTTTAGGGTTTTCAGCACGAAATGACTATCTTTCTCTCCAACTTCTCCTATGTACAATATTTTCTGGGTCAGGCACAAAATATATCTTTGATTTAGCAGTATCTGACCTCAAATGTGGCTTTCAAGGAGCCAGGACTTTCGATTGATTTATCAAATAAATAGCAGTTGAGTCGCCAAGGTGAGAGATATCCAACTCTTCAACTCTCTGTGATCACCTGATTAGAGAGTGAATACAAATTGTTGAGGCCCAGGGAAGCTGATATTCTTAAATACTTTCCCCGGCAACGGCGCCAGAAAGATGTTGTCGACAATTATTGTCTACCCTAGAGACAGCCTAGAGTTGCTATAGACCAGGGCCTAGGACATCTTAACATAGCAAGGAGCTCATAATATAGCTTGGGTTGTCAATCCAAAATATCTCTTACTATCTCTTGCAAAACAAGGAAATTAGTTTAAATGGAACCAAACTCTCTCAGAAGCTGATACAAAGATAAGAATAATGTAGGAACAGCATGCAAAACTCCAATACAAAAGCATCAGACAGTTAAGAGACAACTTACTGCAAAGAGGGCCAGTTCAAATAGTATGCCACATAAATCAAATATCAGAAAGTGGATGCAGTGAGGAAAACATGAAGGAGATACTAGTTAACATGAGGCTGATACCCAGATACACAACAGAACCACATATGGGTTTATCCAACTAAGAATCCATACATGACAATGGCGTTTTAAAAGCACCCTCCTCAAGTAACTAATATAGCAGAAAATATGAATGACATGAACATGGAACAATATATCATGACTAGGCCTATTTAAAGCGCTTGACTAATCCAAGTATGGGCACCAACTAGGATGAATCCTTACTTAAGACCAGTGAGCCACTCGCATTCTAGAACATGATACAAGAAGATAAATAGCATGGAATGAGGTTTGATATTAACACATAAGAGAAAATTACATACTGTGAGATACCAAAGACCAGAATCCTCATTACAGTTATAACTCCTCCTCACTGAGACCCTACGGGCTCTGAGCCTTTACACAAAAGCTTTACAAGATGTATACAAGAACTTCTCACTGCACCGTTTGCTGATAGAAATCTGGAACCCTTACAATGTCTTTCTTCCTCATTTTTATAAGAGAAACAGAAAGCTCTAGAGAATGAGGTAGGTGATATACATTTAATGATCTAATTTAAAACAAATCTGAAAGAAAAACCCGCCTATGCTGTTTGACGGTGCTGAACTGGTGCAAGTACTCTGCTGCTGTTTTATGAAATAAATGTTGAGGATGAAAATCTCCTCATAAACAGGACATAAATAATAAAATATACAAATGTTTTGTACTTGGCTGGAGGAGGGAAATCTGCTACAATAAAACCTTGAGGTTGCTTGTTTTTGTGCATGGTACTTTCGGCCCTCTAATCTTGAATTAAAATGCCAGATATTTAATGCAGGGGGAGGCATTTCTCGATCTTTCACTGATTTTCGTAGGTTGCCCCATTAATATTTCTTGTTGTGTAATCTTTCCCTCTGCAGGCGTATTTAGGGTTCAATGAATTTTATCTATATTTCCATTAATGAGGTCATGTCAAAACAACTACCCTCGGCTTCCCTCCTAAATTTCTTCCTCAAAAACTGTTGAGGGCAGTGCTCTTGAATTCTGCGAACCAAGCAGTGAACCATGATGTTTTTTCTACCGCAGCAAACCTGCAAAAATATAAACCAATTAAGGAAAACCAGACATGGATGGAGATGAAGATGATGGTGACGTCGAAGACATGGCCATATGGCAAGAACATGCAGGGTGGCGGAGAAAATACAGTGGAGATATTGATAAACAGGCGGAATGTAGGTTTTCCACGTAAAACCCAACATATGAACAAAAATTGATGAATAAGAATGCAATATATACATATACAAATTGCGGGGATGATAACACAATGGGTACGCAGGGTGATGACACATAGGCGTACACAAAGCTAGAAGCTAAAAATGACGTGGCGGAGGATGAAGTCAAACGGGGAGAATGCAAGTGATTATGGGCCACACGCTCACTGAATGAGATCGACGGTTCTAATTGCATCGTGGAGCAACAAAATGGTGGACCAGGGGCGTAATGGGCATGGGTTAAAACGCGTGTAGCTCTGGAGCATAACCACCGTTGGATGGAGGGCGCAGGATCGGACGACCACAATACATTCCGCTGCCCGACTTTCGTCCAGAGGTTAACGCGCGGGGAGGGCAAGAGCTTGGTTAATCAGCGCGCATCTCCGGAGCACCACGGCCATTGGATGGAGGCTCTAAGATCTGACGGTGGTCATTAATTCCGCTGCACGTCTTTGATTTGACTTTTAATGCGCGAAATGAGCAGTTTCAGTCACCGTACATGAGGACACTTGTCACCCAGCGTATGGAATCGCTGTGTCCGCGAGAAATCCTGCTCGCCCAGCAATGGCAGTGCGGAATTAACCGCCGGTTTTCGGGCGTGAGGGGCCACCACGGGTGATCTGGTCACGGGCCATTGATTTTTATTGGATCGGACGACTCTGACTTCGCCCGAAATCTCTGACGATAAGCTCCTGCCTATCCGGCACACAGTTTTGCGCCTGGGTCATGTGAGAATCAAAACAAGGGGGCTGAGATCTCAGGAGCTAGGCCCGATAAAATTTTTAATTATGGGTTTTGAGCCTTTGTACAGTGTATTTTTTTGGGCGGAAAGGGTAACGACAAGCAGAATACGGAGGTTTTTGGCTATGGTAACAGGTTTGAAAGGTTTATATGGGGCGGTAGGCAAAAAATTTGAATGGAGGGGTTCACATGTACAACACGCGCAATGCCTTCACAAATTACATTAGAAACTCCTGGAAACAGTGCAACGCCAAGGTACAAGTGCGCAATGCTGGTGTAAACTCGCAGTGCCAATTACAGAACGCGCAGCGCCAAGGAATTTGGCCAAATTTCGCTTCAAAAACTCACAAATTCTTCTTTGTTGAATGCTCCTGATGTTTTGAAAGGAAACAATGGCTATTTTAAAATGTTTTATAGGCTTTATAGCCATGTGGATTTAATTTTTCTTGAAAAAATCCACTTTTTTATGTTTGAAGTCTTTTTCCTTTTATCACTGATACTCTTTGACACTTTTTGCATTGCAGGTTAATAAAGTCATGGATTTGGCTTCTCTTTTGCTCACTGAGGCTTGACATGTTCACTTTGAAAGCTTGGGATTAAATTATTACATATAGTAGCATAAAATTACATTTGAAAAAATAAATAAATTACATAGATGACTTTTCTATCAAAATGGCATTTTGATAAAAAAAAGTCTTCAAACTGAAAATATAACCTTTTAAAGTGTAATGAAACCATCATGATGATCATACTCAATACCTATCATATATGTTCTAACCTCATTGGAATGAAAGAGTGACCTTGAAAAATGAAAAACCCTAATGACCTAATGACACTGCTTTTTGACCTGATTTTGAATGAGATTTTGACTTAAAAGATTTTCAAGTAAATAAAAGCATTTCCATATGTTTTCTTATGCTCAAGGGATCATGGGAATGAGTCAACTAATATGATATTCCAAGAGAGAAAATTTTTATTCGACAAGGACAACCCCCAGTGGAGTAATTTTATGTCATGACCTTACAGAATGATAAAAAATTATTCAGTATGGGACACCTAAGATGCACATGCAAATATGTTTTGATCCCTAGTGGAAGTACACCAATACAGACACTAACACAAGTCATGAAGTCAATGCCCAATTTTTAAAATGGTCCCACAGAGACAATAGGATGCATTGGCACTGGCGGTTTGTGTATTTTACGAACAAATATCTAGCATGCATGACAACTTCTAACCGCGAGGATGTAGTTGTGAAATATGGTAGGCCAAAATTAATTGGCGCAGAGTATCTTCTGCACGATAGCATATCCAGAAAAATTCCCACCATAAGCCCTAGCATGAAAATCATTTAAAACCTTTTCGTCCTCCTCATGGGTGAAGCGCCTTCTTAAAATTGTATCAACAATGTTAGTCATTAGTATTTTTACCTATTATTGATGACTAGTTTTCCTTAGCTAAGTTTTCTAGAAGCTGGTCTCAAAACTGTCAATTTGTCATCTAGAAAACACCCCAAATTTTTTTTTTTCCTCCTACCCCTTCCTGTCAATCTACCCCTACCTCTTGTTTTAGCAAAATATCCCTGTCTAGAGCTGTCTTAGCTCGGTTTTCCTGCTATCATTTGTATCCTTGTTACTCATACCATTCACTATCCAAAGGTTGAAAAAGTGTCTGCTACTCTATCCTTGATCATCTTGTCATTTGAAAATCTGATCATGCCTGAGAAAACACTCAGAATCTGTCAAAATTGTCCCTAAGTTAGATAGTGTTGTTTAGGGAGTTTTTCCTTGGCTAAGATATCTTAAGCCAAAAAGCCTCTGTCTAGTACCAGTCAACCATGAATTAGTTCCTTTTCTACAGAGCAAGCATTGTTCTATCCATAGGTCGTACACCACTAAGAGGTCACTTTATCTCATGTCAAAAGAAGTTCAACAAAGATCCAAATCAGGAAAAGAGAAGGTTTTTCACTATCTGAAGAAAAATGCTTAGATCAGCCAAAATCTCTATGAAACACCAAAAGAGCTCTCCAAGGTTCCAAAGCATCTGTTTTTACATCTCTACAGGTGTGTAATTAAATGATGATTAGTAGGCAAATAAGAGCAAAGGGACAAGTTCAAACAGGTCTCTCATGATGAAAAGGTTCGCCATCAATGATCAAATGGAGAATTGTGAAGTAAAAAGAAGCAAATGTACATGTTATAAATCCAAAAGATGCCCGAAGAACAGAGATCACTCATCGAGTCAAAATGAATAAAAAGGACTGAGTAATGCTGATCAGCAATGCTGCATAATCTTTCCAAAGGTCATCATCATGTAGGACATAAGAAGACAGCTACTTCTTATGCTACCCTGAACCTGGGATGTGAACATTAATCAAAGGCAATTTCAAGGTACCCTGAAAACACAGTCAAGGGAAAGTTAGTTCAAAGGTGTCCAAAAGTGAGCATTATCCTTATACCAACAACTTTATTCACTCCCTAAAAACTTCACAGTGATATGATACCAAGAAAATACATATATTTAAGAGAAATGACACAGTGTTGAAATAAATGAAATTTCATGTGTATGATGATAACCTCCTTCATGAAAAGCAGATGGTTAGAAAGCACAATGATAGAACCTCCTTCAAAAAGCAGAGGGTTAGGAAGACATTGTTGTGGCCTCCTTCAAAAACAAGCAGAGGGCCAACATGTTCTTAAGTAACTTTAGTGGTTGCTTAGCGCTTTTTCCTCCAAAATATGAACAAAGAATGCATAACAGGGTTTGAAATGTTGTTTTTGATAAAGTCTATGTTGGTAAAACAAGTTGAGAAATAATGGTGAAACAAATGAGAAATGATAAGCTAAAGGCCTCTTTCACATGAAAAACCAAATAGTATCATAATGGTGCTAAAGGCCTTTGTTCTTATGTTTACAAAAGCCTTCCTTCAAAGGATAAATCAGAGGTTATAATTTTGACTAAGAACAACCTCATCTAAATGGCCCAAGAGGTAGAAAAAGCTTGGTTTTAAAATTGACCTCTGCAACTGATATAAAGAGACAGTCCACCCAGATGATGTATATGAAAAAGGGCATTCTTGTTTTTAAACATATCCCTTATGGTTTATAAAAATACTTCCTCCAAGTGATAAATGAAGGGAGAGCGCCAAAGGTGACTTCCAGCTCAATTAAAGGACAGAGAGAACATTGTAAAAATGGGTAAAATTTTCACTAGTTCAAGGCCTCCTTCACAAAAGAAAAGGATTAGCTCTCCAAAAGATTTACAATATGTTTCATCTTATTCAAAGGGTAAGGCAGACATATAGGAAACCAAGTCTTGGTCAATGAAAGGAATTTATTTTTTTAAGATATTCTAAATCAGAGGATCAATTCAAGTATCAAGTTTGAAGTGGCCACCTTCGAAAGGACAAAAGGCACACTGTCTGATAAAGACAAACTCTTTGTGTTCTCAGGTGATCTTCTTAGGAAACAAGCAGAAGGTCAAGTCATGGTTGATGACCTCCTTCAAGAACAAGTGGAAAAGGTCAAAACATGGTTTAAACACCTCCTTCACTTCACAAAAACAGAGGATGCATTATGGTGTTGAGAAGCTGCAGTAGTAGTTGTAAAGGATGACCTCCTTGGTAAAAATCAGGAGATCAAATCATGTTTTGGAGGCCTCTTTCATCATACAAATAGAAGACCTTATCATGGTGAAAAGAGCCTCCTTACTTCACAAACAATAAATTTTCACAGTGGTTGTAAGAGGCTGCAGTAGTGATTTTTCATGGTGACCTCCCTTGTAAACAAACAGAATCAAATCATAGTTTGATAACCTCCTTTGTGACAAACAAGGTGTTAGAAACAATCATCAAGGTTAGAAAGGTTTTGAAGAGAAATTTGCAGTGACTTTAGTGAAGACATTAGCCCTTTTTCAAAGTTCTTTCTCAACAATCAAAGGAGGAAAAACTATGTTCAAATACAAAATCACAGTTTCATTTTGTTATAAACAAATGATAAGGTAAACAGAGGATTTGCATTATGGTTTGGAAAGGCTGCAACAGTGGTTTTTGTAATGACCTCCCTTGTTGACAAATCAAAGAAAAACACAATTTTTATAGGCCCTTTCATAACAAGCAGAGTTTTATGGTGACCTCTTTGCAAACCAACCAAGACCAACACGGTTAAAGGGCCTATTCACCTCATAAAACAGTGGACATATGATGGTGTCAAAGGGACTGTTTGTAATGTTTTTGTGAATTTTTTTCAAAATGTTATAACCTTGGTAAATGATAAGAGGTCCCACAAGGCAAATATTTATGTTGAAAGGTCCTCCATAGGAGCATTATGGAGAAATACAACTTAGAAAAGATAAAACAGTTGGTAAAAGAGGAAACCCCTCACCATTGTGCACAAAGCCACTTTTCAAAAAGTTTCTTTCAAATTAAAAAGGCAAAGTTTGTTTTTTAAATTGAAATTAGGGAAAATTTGTTTTTCTATTATAAAGGAGCTCGACCACATATCCTTCATCATTTTGCAAAGCCAAGACAAGGAAGAGAGAAAACGTTTTGAGCATTTTTCAAGGCATTTTCAGCCTTTTGAATGCGCGGTACACCTGTATTCTTGCGCGGCGCACCTGTAGGCGCTCACTGAACAAAATTGTTAAGGGCGCGGCGCGCCTATGCGGTTGCACGGCACACCTGTGCCCATCGTTCAACGGGCATCCATGACCAACCCAATAGGTCAAACGCGGCGCGTTTGCCCGTTCAAACCCGCCTGGCCCATCAACCATCTCTGAACATGTCCTCTGCCAGCCTGGGCCAATACTCAAAGAGGCCATCAAAGGTGCCAAGATCGATTTTTACACAACAAATTCATCCCCAAACATAGAAAAACGCATTTTTCAAAGGTATTTACATCTCTTGGGCCAAAATTTTTGTTTTAAAGTATAATATCAAGAAGCTAGCT